>JANHMN010000226.1:0-27462 GCA_030674055.1 Rhabdomys pumilio
TCTTTGGAGGCTCCATCTGCATGTAATTTCAGATGGAACCTCCCCCCTACTGTCTCTGGCTTCATGGCTAATGAGGAAATGAAATGTGTTTGGGTCCAAGTAGCCTTGCAGGAGTTTAACAGTATTGATCTCCTTATGACTCACTCTTCAATTTAGTGTACTGAGAGACAGCAGACCTTACTGGATGAGGCATAATGCAAAGGTCCCGACCACTTGTATTCAGTTGGCATCTCAGGATATTTTGCTGGAGAAGAGGATGCCTAGCGTCTTCTCTTGTCCAGTTCTCTGGTGACTGCTGTCACGTAAATTCTCTATTTATATTCATAAAGAGATACATTTTATCATCTCTGTTATCATGATTTGTAAGCTTTTGACTGTTTTCTAATAAATTTTGAGTAAATTAAAAGTGCATTTTTAAAATAAAATATATTTCTGATAAAGACCTTGGCATTTTAAACCAACAACTTATATGACTGACATGTAATATATTCTCCACATCAGGAAGACAAGTTTTAAAAATATAGGTAAAAGTATGTTAATCTATATAACATCATTTATAAAATAATTTTTCCTTAGCAAGTATATATATATATCTATATATCCTCTCTCTCTCTCTCTCTCTCTCTCTCTCTCTCTCTCTCTGTGTGTGTGTGTGTGTGTGTGTGTGTCCAAATGTGTTCCAAAAGTCCAAAAGTCCAAGTACAAAAGTCACGTCCTAGAGTGAGTGCTAAACAGAGATTAATTGTATGCCTTGTGTTAATTGTTTGTATTCTTCTGGGATAAAGTGTCTAATCAAGGAAAAGAAAGCCAACTTAATTTTGAATCATGCTTCAAAACTCTACTCTGTTGTCATTTGTCTATGGTGCAGGAGTGTGGAGAACAGGATTAAATTGCCTCTAAGGTTCAGAAGTAGAATAAGGGTAAAACACCGGTGTTTTATTTGCTTTCTCCCTCTCATTCAGTTCATCAGCCAGGGTAGATGTCTCCACCCCAATTAAAATAGCCTAGAAGACTTCCCACTACAATACCCAGAGGTTTACCTCCAAGGCTAGTCTAGATCTTGTCCAGTTGGAAATCAATGAAAATCACTATGCCCAGTTTCAAAGGTTAGAAGTTCAAGGTGTTGTTAAAGATGATTTCTCTGTGGCCATTTTTTTAGATGACAGGTGCTTCTTGTTTTTTATATATTAATGTAATCTATTCTCCACTCTTGTCTTTACCCTCATAGCTTCTTGTTATGAGGACATAGGCCTAGTAGGGTAGGATTCATATGGACAAAATCCTTGTTCCCTAATTACAGTCAAAAATGTATGATTACAATCATTCTTATTCATTTTAGAGCATTAACATATGGGTGCACCTATACAATTCAGCACATATTAAAACATGGACTTTAATTTGAAATTGAATTTCAACCTTGTATTTGTAATTATTGTGAGCATAACAATTAAGAATAATAGTTTAAAAGTTGACAGAATATAGTCATTTCTAAACTCATCTGGCAAAGTGAGCTATTTTTTTTTAAAAGAAATCCATTTATAATATTGCTTAATAAGAAATATGGCAATTAAAAGAGGTCTTTCAGAAATATAGTAGCAAGTAAATTAATAAAGGGGGATATATAAAAGAAAGAAAAAGAACCCCAATATGTTAAAAGTTGACATTCCTTGTAAAATGAGATTAAGCCAGAAAGTAAGAGGTGAAGAGATAAGAACAACAGAGAGATTGCATAAGCCAGAAATTCTGGAGGCTGGAAGACCTGATCTAGTATTGGAAAGAAGGTATCAAAAATGGAGAAAGTACAAGGAACAGACAGGGCAGCTCTCTGGAGATGCCATAAATAAAAGAAAAAAATCTGACTTTGGAGCACAGGCTTGAGAGATGCCCTTAATATTAAACACCATTGCCTGAACAATTTTTCCAACTATGGAATGAAGAATTTTCTAATCCTTGTTTGTGTTGAATCAAAACATTTCTAAGATTCAATAATCTACTCTTGGCCACAGACCAGAAGAATCTCTAATTTTGCAAGTGTGGTTTTTACCTTTCAATGTTGTAGCAGCTACAAAAGTTGGTTTAAAATTCTTATAGAACAGGTAAGGTTAAAAGTGAAAAGACAGAGACTTTAAAGTCTGAAGTAATACAGAGACTTGAAATTTGCTGAAACCATGTGTTTAGGATTTATATATTCCTTAGATTGTCAGGAGTTGGACAATGTTAACATCTTAAAAATGTGAGATGGATGAACCATGCAATCAGTCATGCCAAAAGAATTTTGCAGACCCTGACACAATAAGATAAAGGCCCAACAGGTCCATCTGTCCATCCTGTCCATCTTACTGCCTCTATAGTGTATCTTAATTTAAACAGGAGCCTCATTTTTTTTCCTAAATGTTACTATGACTGAGACATGATAGGGCTGGGGAACAAAAAGACCTGATTCATGTTCTTGAGGCTCTATGGTATGTCAGAGAGTTGAGATGCCAAAAGGGAGCACATTTTCCTCTTCATCAGTTTGCTAGGAATACTGGTTCAGTTCAGATATCCATTTCCTGGGACTATGCTATAGCCTGAATTTTTTGCATCTTCTCAAGATTCATGTGTTGAGGGACCTGGAAGATGTTTCCACAAGTAAGAGAACGTGTTATGAAAGCAAATCAACATACATAAAATTCTCAGGATTCATGTAAACCAGCATATCTGTGCAAAATTATAACTTCAGTATTAGTGGAGGGAGTGAGATACAGAAAAAGATGTAGAGTTCAGTGGCCATCTAGGTTAATGGGAAGAGACAGCTCTAAGTTCAGTGAAAAACTATCTCAAAAAATGTGGTGAAGTCAGGTACAGGCAAACAGCTGAAGAAATATTTCTCTGGTCTCCATGAGTACCCATAAGCACATGTACTAGTACATACATATATATGTACATTGTACCCATAAACACAAGATCCACATATTGAACTTAAATTGAAATGTGATGGTATTTGTTGGAGGGGAAATTCTTGTGGTGTAATTAGGCTTTGAAATGAAGCTGTCATTGGTGGGATATGTACTCTTATATGAACCCTCAAAGCTCATCAAAATGTGGTTGCAAGGAGTCAGATTATTGTGTTTTCGAGTACTGAGAGCATGGAGGTCCTTGTGACCATTGGTCTACAAGGGAACTCAGGGAAATTAAGCATCTAGGGCTGTTCTTCCAAAGGAAGGATGTATAGCTTGTTGTTCACCTTTGGGCCAATTCATATCAAGCTCCTACAACTAGGAATGAATTTGGATAGGAGTCTAAATGACCTTTAGAGACAAAGGTTGCCAAGCTCACACAACAAGTAGCATAGTTGGCTAATCCACCAATGCCTCTATACTATCTTTAAGTAGTAAAGCTATTTGGAGGCCAGGCCAGAGCTTTCTCTAGGCCCTTAAGCTAGAGTACAGAGGTCTTATCTCTAGAATCTATCTTTTTTGAAGAAATAACAAGTTTGCAACGACGTAATTATTCTTCATTGTGTACCTGAGATTATATTACACTGGAAAATTTTGTATATTTTATGTATCATAACAGCACATAACTTCGTATTACTGTTTATCTCAAGAAATTGGCTCATGTAATTCTAGAGACCTGTGTGTTAAAGTCTGTAGGCATTGCCATCAACACAAGGTAGCTTAAATGGACTGGCTAGAGATGAACCTGCATGCCACAGCAAAAGTCCTTCTTTATGGAAGCTTCATCTTTGCTTTTAAAGCTTTCTATCTGATAGAATAAAGTACTCTCTGTGGATCTAATGTTGAGAACAAGCTTTCTTTCTTTGCATAAACTAATTATTTTTTAATATCCTTCAGGAAATACAATTAGAACAGTATCTAGGGTTATGTTCAACAAAGGCATTTTAGTCATGTTGCTGTGTGACAGAGGCCCCTTTATCAGTTCTCTTTTGACCTTTTGTAAACAGACTTTATGGAAAAGAAGAACAAACTTGAATAGCCAATGGGAACAGTAACAAAAAGTTCCAGTCAACAATTATCTTCTTTAAAAAATACAGTAGAAACAATAAGGCTGAACATTTTAGATGAAAATTATTTAATCTTAGTGCATAGATGGATGTAGAACTTAGATTTGTATTTCTTGGCAAATAACAGTCACCATCTGCAGCCTGTTCCCTGAGAAGACAGAGGAGAGAGTGCTTTTTTACAAGATCAAGAAAAGCAAAGAGCTTCCCTACTATGTCAACAGATATTGAAGATGATCCTGTACCAATAAACCTCTCTGCATGCTACTCAAAGGATACCTTCCTTTGTGTTGGTATTTGTATTTGTATTTGTATTTGTATTTGTATTTGTATTTGTATTTGTATTTGTATTTGTATTTGTATTTGTATTTGTATTTGTATTTGTATGTATTTGTTTTTGTTTTTGTTTTTGTATTTGTATGTATTTGTATTTTTATTATTGAAGATAATCCGAGGTCAGCAAGCAAAAAGGCCTCTCTTCTATAGGAAGTGGTGTCTGTCAGGGAACTGAAATCGAACGTCTCCCAGCAGGAGCAAGGTAAACGTTCACTAACCAAGAGCCTCCAAGAAGGTCAACTGAGGAGCCTGAACTTGACCTACATATAACATGAGCAACCAACACAAGACCTTCCTTATCTAGAAATATTAATGAAATCCACACATAAAATTAAGTAAAGCCCATGTTCTTTTAATATTTTACTCACAAAGATCTGGGTATAGCTCACAGTCATTCACATAAAAATGCATACAAAAAATTAGTGTGCATAACAAGGAAAGCAACAGATGTCTTCTTCTCTGTTGGGACTGAGTCACAGCGTTTTAAGCTTCCATTCTAAAACCAAATCGCCATCACACTCAAAGTATGCATAAAAGAAAATCAATACAAAAGGAGAGTTTCTGTCAAGTTAGAAGACATGACCATGAAGAAAATTGAAAAATACCTTAAGAATAATATAACAAGACTGAAATTTACAGACAGGATGCCTAGTGGAACAAATGGAAAGGAGAAACAATGAATGAACAGGAAAATGCGTCAACAGGAATTACCCAGGCTGAGCGAGACAAAACATAAGCTGGAAAACATGAGCAAGACCTCATGGCAAGGGAAAACTTTAATCACAGATGTAATTCTCTATTCTTTGAGTTCTTAAAAAAGAAAAAAAGCATGGAGTAAAAAAGGTACTCAAGAAAGTAATGGCAGTCATCTGTACAAACCCTGCATGCTCATTTCTCCCATGCCTTAGTGTTTTAATGCTGTGAAGAGACACTGTGACCATAGCAGCTCTTTTAAAGAAAAATGTTTCATTGTGGCTGCTTAGAGTTTTGGATGTTTAGTTCATTATAATCATGGTGGGAAGCATGGCAATGAGCAGATAGACATGGTGATGTAGGAGCTGAAAGTTCTATACCATGATTTGCAGGCAGCAAGAAGAGATTGAATGCCACACTAAGCAGAGCATGAGCACATAAGAGACCTTAAAGCTTGCCTTCACAGTGACACACCTACTCTAACAAGGCCATACCTCCTATTAGTGCTGTCCCTATGGGTCTGGTATTTGCACACATGAGTCTACAGTTGTCTTAGCTATTCAGACAAAATCCTACATATCTGGCCCCCTTCCCTCCCAATTTTTTCCCAAAACCTATATATTTCAAAAGACTGGATGAATCTTATATGGGACTAATACAAATCAGTATCACTTAACCTGAGAATTAAAAACAGAAAGCATTTGGAAATTGGGAAGGGAGAAATGATGCAGGGTTGCAGGTAAGGTTAGGGAGGGGTACTACATTCCTTAATTGGTACAGCAGATTTCAGAGGTACAGGTTTTTTCATCCTCAGACATGCTGGGTGAGTCTTACAAAGATGGCCTGCCTGGATTACTGTGTTCTTCTAAGTAACTCTCTTAGACACTCTTTGGTTCATTGGAGTAAGGGTGATCACTCCTGGGTCTGTCCTTTTCCTGATCTCTCTCTATTTGGATCAAATAGACATTACTGTGCATCTTTTCTAGAAAATCCATCTATCAGTATTTAGAAAAGAATATGCAATTTACATTTATATGTCTCTGTGTGTATATGTTTTATATGTACATATGTATGTACACTTAGTGAATACCAGGTGTTGTAGAAGTTTGGAAGAGGGTGTCAGGTTCCCAAAAAATGGAGTTTTTGATAGTTGTGATACCATGTGTGTGCTGGAAACTGAACCTGGGTTCTCTTCAGGAGCAACAAGTTCTCTTGATCAGCATGCCATCTATCCATCCCCCAAAACATCACTTTTAAGTGCCTTACCTCCTCACAATGTACAAAGCCATCTACATAGCCAACTCAACATGCTTTAAAGGATTCCACTAGACAAACAATAGACTAACAATTTATACATCAGAGATATATATACATCATCAGATATATAACTGAACATACCAATGACTAGACAGAAGTTCCCAAACCATATTTTTGGTATTTTTTTTTAAAGTCTTACTTCTGAAAGTATCTTTACAAGCACTCATTACTTTTCCAGCTTCGCCCAATGTTTCCAGAAAGGCCATTAAGTAGTGGTACAAAAGATGATATCCTTTTACTAAATTTATTCTCAATTTATTTATATGGTTTTTTTTTTTTGAGTTTGAAGGAGTTAAGACTGCTACTTTTGTTAATCGTTTAACAAAAAAATGTTACTAATGTGTTGAATATACAAGAGGATTTAGATAGGCATTTGGAATAACATATTGATGTTCTTTATCCTACTCAAATAATTGAAAGGAGGTTCAGAATTTAAGAGTAAGAAGCCATCTCAATTGTTATGCCAAATACCATTGGATTCATGTTAGTTCTAAAATTTACATTGGTAGTCATTATAATTAGGAAGAAGTTTAAAGACACTTGCAGTGTATTTGGCATAATTCTAACACCTGTCTGGATGTTTTAACTTTGCATAGTGAGATTATAGATTTAAAGAATGCTGCTCTGCTGAGAGTTGATGTGGCAGATACTGCAGATAAAATTACCCATGGCCTGAGGTCAGTATTTCTATTTTGGTCAAGCTTCAAGAATAGTATATATAACTTGATCATGTCAGCCTTTTTGTTCTGGGAATAATTTTATTCCTGCACATCATGTTGAAGCTTGTCTTTAAGATCATCAACATATTGGCAGCCAAAGTACATGACATTAACCTGAAAATAGACCCCCAGGCAGAGTTATTAAATTAACAGGCTGGCAAGCCAAGACTGGGTAAGATTCAGCACAGAACCTTACCAACTTAAGACATAAGTACATTGCTTTGGATAATGCATATTGCATGATAGGTAAGGAGTACATTCTTGTCAGAATGACCTAAGACAGATTCAGTCTTGTAAATGAAATAAAAAATGGGGATAGGTGGAGAGCCTTTGTTGCTTTTTTTGGCAAGATTCTGACATAGACCAAGGACAAGGAAATGGGCTGCTTGACAAGAATATGACATTGGCCAACTACAAGGAAATAGGCTTCAGGCAGGAATATGACATTAGGCTTGAACAAAAAAGTAATTTCAGGTAGGAATCTAAATCTTTGGCTAGAACAAAAAAGTAATTTTAGGCAGGAATCTAAATTTTAGGCTAGAACAAGGAAGTAAGCTTTAGACCTGAAAATTGCTTTGGGCTAGGACAGAGATGTAGGCTCAGATATTTTGGTCATCCTGATAAGCTCTTAGAAACAGTGATAACGGGAGTGTTCATGAAATGGGTTAATGGCTTGCTTGTTCTTTTACTATTTCTGTTTATTGTCTTGCTTGCTCCTTGACTATATGCATCTATTGTATTGCTAGACCCTCAACCTAGAACTGACCTTAATACATGCATGCAATTAAAATGGTATAAAAGCAAGAAAAAGGAGGTTGGTGGGATAGTGGGTTCTAGGAAGGGGAATTGGGGAAAGGGGATGACATCTGAAATGTAAATAAAATAGCCAATAAAAAAAAAAAGAAGAATTGTTATATATTTGACATCAAGGAAGTCAGAAAAAATGAGAAAGAGGAGTAAGCTGCAGACATAGCAATTACAGCCATGTGGTTGCTCGTGGCCATTAGTCTTTCAGTTGGATGAGAATAACAAAAGCCAAATTGAGGGTGTTGAGGAGAGAGCATCAGAAAATGAAACAGAAGAACAGGTACAGGAGACACGACTGATGGGCCAAGGATACTGATTAAATCTATTTATATGCTGGATTCACTGCTCAAATTAGCAGCATAATATGTGAACTGTGAAGAATTTTGGAAGTAGCATGCGGGATATTTATAAAGATGCCAATACATTTTTGTCCCACATAAAATTTCTTCAGTTTGTTAAAAATTACTTAGTTTCTCAGAAAAGAAGCATAAAATAGTTGTACTTAATTCAAATGACAAAGTAATTCAGAAGCTTACTAAAGATTTTCAAAGTGTATTTTTCAAGCAGAAAATTGTAGGATGACTACTCAAAATAAGTGGACAGGAATATAACATTTTAGTCCCTTACAGTAGCATTGTGTGACTTTTTTATGAAAGCCACACAAACTAAGTTTTAAAGATGTTGGGAGAATAAATGTTCCTATCCAGAATCTTCACTCCTTCTTGTCTTCAAACAATAAGGAAATAATCACCAATGTCATGATTCTGAGAAACAAGACGGAGTACTTGACCTGAACAGTAAGATGGAGCTTTCAGATGATTGACTGATCTTCTCCCTCCCTGTGTAATCAGCTGGCAAAAGGTGAGATGAAAGTCATATCTCTCGGATGTAGATCTAATTCTCTGGGACTGTTGGATCTATGAATAATATACAACCTACACATTCCTCATTTCTGGCTATGTATCAGAGCATTCAAACGCTTTATAAAAATTGTATGGATTTCAAGTAATAAAATTGTAATTTCTCCTTAATTTTAGGAAGTAATATTTTAAGATATCATGACAATCATTAAAAAGTGTTTTTTAGGAAAAAGGAAGCCTTTCTGATTTTCTTGTTACAACCTGACAGACCTCACAGACACAGACTCTTTTTGCACACAGATGCAATTATCAGGCTCCAGTATCTTTACATTTAGTTCTCTGTAATTGATTTTACATTTCAAGTAAATTTCAGTGTTAACCCAATTCTTTGTGATAAAAAATTTAGTGAATCAATATATTTAATCTAGTTGATACTCCATGGTATCTTTTACCTTTCTATGGCTTCCATTTAGAAACAATTTACTCAAAATTTGAGTGCTTAGTTATAGTGATGTGACAACTAAAATTTAAGTGTATTGTTCTTATGCAACTAAATGTTAAATACCTTGAAATAAACAATGTATTTCATCTCCAAAAGCCTGATGTCCTCTTGGAGAAACTGAGTCATATATGTGATACTAGTTTTTGATTAAATTGAAGTTTATGCTAGTAACTGACAACCTTTTGTACTCAAGAAAAGTGCCTGTTTAATAAAAAATTTTTCCCAGAAAGCAGCCCCATTCATTCATTTATACATTGTGCATGGCAACCTTTATCCAACAGTGATGGTTAAGAACAAAGACACAGTGGTTCACAGACTCACTGCAATGGCACAATATACTGTATAGAGCTGTAGGCCAAAGATTTTACCAATATTTAAAATTTATTTCCAATAAATCATATTGTGGTTTATGACTTAAAAGATTCATTTCAACAAATTGTCTACTGATTAGACAGAAATCAGTCTGAAGGAGCTACATAATCCTTTGCTCCTTCCTTCTGTTTTATCAGTCACCCTATGGAATGACTTTCCTAGCATAGAAATATGTAATTGTCATTCATTGTTAGAGAAGGAGCTACGCATTACCTTCAGATAAATTTTAATTTCTTATCATGTTTACATATGAAACATGACAAGATACCCTCATGACATCATAAATGTTTCATTCACAAAACTCACATAAGAAAGCCTACAGCTGTCAATCAATACTTGTGTAATATTTGGTGATGTTTTATTCATAGCTTCTATGTGTCTAGATTTTCTTACATGATTTTGCTCAGGATGTATTATTTTATATCTTTTAATCCCCTAATGAAAGCTTTGGCTATTGGTAGTGTTGTATATTTGCACAGGCACATGTATTACAATACAAAATTTCAGAAGCTTTAAAAAAATAGAACTAAACTATAATTCTTGAAACATTGTATTAAATTCAAAGATATATGCTTTGGGTAAATTCTAAACATAAACATCCCAGTCAGTTGATTTTATTTTGGCATATCATCAGCTCCAAAATCAACTTTTCATGGAAATACAGAGACTTCAATAACCACAAAATTTGTGCGATTTTTTGGTTGACCTTCTTACAAAAATACAAGTAATCTTTAGCATACTAGAATCACAACATGGCTTTGAGAATCCTTAAATCCAGGCTTCCTAGAAGTCTAATGACATTTAACTCTCCGACTACCTCAAGGTTTTCTCAGTGCCAGGTACCTACATTTAGCTTCTAGTAAACACACAGTGAATGAATAGCTAAAGACTTTACACCTCCTCCTCACATGAAGGAAAGCTAGCTTTTTAGGTTTTTATTCTGCATAGACAATAAAACATCCTCAATTCAGATTCAGGTATAAGAAGAATTAAACATATTATCTATGGATCTGCTTTACATGGGTAACAATTCAAAATGAGCAGCCGAGTTGATATCAGTTTATCTTTAACTGTAACCCAGTTAGTTATAGATAGACTAAAGGCAGTGTATTATTACGAGGTTTAAACCTACAAGGTATCACTATAGAGAAGGCCTTTCCAAAGTGCATATCGATGCAATACTAGTCAGTGTCACTGGATAGCAATATGCTTTGTGTGGAAGTGATGGTATAATGGGGTAATTGCCTGGGATGAACCCAGGATGCCCTTTAATATTACTGAGTTTGACATCATAGTGACCAGAAATGCTGATTACAAGCTTAGCTTTGCTTTGCACTAAAGAGACTTAGATCTCCATCTGCAAGATTGTCTCCTCAGAGGGTACTGGATAAATCTCTTTGTTTTAAGGTCTTTGAATGCTTAGAAGCTGTAGGCTTCTGGTGAATAAATTCTAAGACTTCGCCACAGTGTATGTTAGTTACCATGTTGCCGTATTTCCCAGGAAAGGGGTCAGAATTCATATCCAACTGTTTCAGTAAGAGAGCAGAGCTCTACTACTCTCATAGATATACCTGCTACCCCTCCTCTGCTTCTGTATAAGAGAGATTGGTGGTGAGATTCTCAATGTTTTCTTGATCACTGAGTCTTTGCAGTTTTTTGATGTCACACAGTACCATTTTGAAAGGCCTTTTCACTAATGATGACCTGAAGGTTAGAACTATATAACAATATGAACGATTTTTAAGTCCATTGATAACAAACTTAAGCTATGGTGATATGAAATTGACTGCTCAATTCAAATTTTTAGCACCAGCATTGAACATTTTTTATAATGTTTGTCACTGACATGAAAATTCATCCCAAATTGAGAATAAACAAATTTTAGCATCAAAAGCTAAAACGAACTCAAAGAAAAAAAGTCACATGATCATCTCATTAGATGCTGAAAACGCATTTGAGAATATACAACACCTGTTCATGTTAAAGTATTGGAGAGATCAGGAATTCAAAGCCCATATCTAAACATAATAAAGGCAATACACAGCAAACCAACAGCCATTATCAAATTAAATGGAGAGATGCTTGAAGCAATCCCACTAAAATCAGGGACAAGGATGCCTACTTTTCTTGTATCTATTCAGTATAGTACTCAAGGCTCTCCCAAAAGGAATAAGACAACAAAAAGAGATCAAGGGGATACGAATGGGCAAAGAAGAAGTCAAGGTATCACTATTTGCAGATGATCTGATAGTATACATAAGCAACCTCCAAAATTCTGTGAGAAGACATCTATGGCTGATATACAACTTCAGCAAAGTAGGGGGAATTTTTCTAAAGACAAATCCAATGGATCAGGCTCTAAGATCAAATATTGATAAATAGGACCTCATGAAACTGAAAATCTTCTGTAAGGCAAAGGACATAGTCAATAGGACAAATCATCAACTTACAAACTGGGAAAAGTTTTCACTAACCTCAATTCCAATAGAGGGCTAATTTCTAAAATATATAATGAATTTAAGAAGCTAAATTTTAAAATGCCAACCAACCAATCACAAAATGGAGTATAGAACTAAACAGAGAATTCACCTCAGAGGAATCTCAAATGGCTGAGAAGCATTTAAATAAATCTTCAAAGTCCTTAGAAATCAGGGAAATGCAAATCAAACAACCCTGAGAATCTACTTTATGCCAATCAGAATGGCTAAAATCAAAAACTTAGGTGACAGCACATGTTGATGAGAATGTAGAGGAAAAGGAACACTTCATTGGTGGTGGGATTGGAAACTGGAACATCCATTCTGGAAATCAATCTGGAGGTTCCTCAGAAAATTGAAAACAAATCTACCTGAAGAGCCAGATATAACCCTATTGGGCGTATACTCAAAAGATATCCCACCATGCCACAGAAGGACGTGTTCCAGTATGTTCATTGTAGCCTTTTTTTGTGACAGCCAGAAGCTGGAAACAACTGAGGTGTCCCACAATAGATACAGGAAATATGGTTCATTTACGCAATAGAATACTGCTCAGCTATTAATAACAAGGACATCATGAGTTTGCAGGCAAATGCATGGAACTGGAAAAAATCATCCTGAGTGAGGTAACTCAGACCCAAAATAACATGCATGGTATACAATCATTAATAAGTTGATATTAGCCAAACAAGTACAGAATACCCAAGATAAAATTCACAGAACTCAAGAAGGTTAACAAACTAAAGTACCCAAATGAGGGTGACTCAATCCCAAAAAAGGAACAATAAAGTAATCACAGGAGAAGGGGTAACAGGGGGAGGGAGAGACCTGGGTGGGAGAGTGGACAGGGAGGGGAAAATGGGGAACATTATCAGGTATTAGGGGAACAGAATTGAAGCCCTGAGGAACAGTAGAAAGAATGGAAACTGGCAATCTCAGGAGGTAGAAGGTGGGTGTTGCAGCTCCAGAATGTACCAGAGACCTGAGAGGTGAGAGACTCTCAAGGAATCAAAAGGAAAAACCTTGGACACACCACCCTGCAGTTGGGAGAGGGAACCTGTAGTCTACCTCCAGTAGAAAGACAGGACATCAAGTGGAGGAATTGAGTTGCCATTCCACAGTCAAAAACTCTGACCCAGTACTGTTGCTGTCCAAAATATCTGCAGGGGCAAATATGGAGAGGAGACTGAGCTGTAAAAGAAGAACTGAGAAAATGTAAAATGAATTGATAAAAATATATTTTAGAAAAGCTAAGCAGTAGTTTGTAAATTAATATTTTTGTGTATGTATGAAATAATGAAACTGCTAAAACTAGTGTAGTAGATGGAAAGCCATTATTTGTTCTCTAGAGTTGTCAGTGCTGAGCCAGAGCATACATGGACTTAGAAAGAAAACATGGCTTTCTCAAGTGGTTCTCAACCTGCTAAATGCTGCCATCTTTTAATACAGTTCCTCATCTTGTATGATCCTCCAATCATAATTTTATTTTTGTTGCCACTTTATAATTGTAATTTTGCTGCCCTTATAAATTGTAATATAAATATCTGATATGAAGGATATCTGAGATGCAACCCTGTTGGGGTCATAATCCAGAGGAAGAATGACTGCTTTAGTCAGAAAGGACCTAGGAATAAGAGCACTAACTAGTCTCCCAGAGGACATGAGCTTATTTCCCTGGACTGACATCAGATAGTTAATAACCCTCTGTAACCCCAACTCTGGGCTGTCTGATACCTGCTTCTGGCTTCCATAGGCACTTGTACACATATGGCACACACAGGCACACACAGACACACACATAAAAACATGACAAATAAAAATTTTAACAACAGTTGGGCAGTGATGGTACGCATCTTTAATCCCAGCAATTGGGAGGCGGAGGTAGGCAGATTTATGAGTTCGAGGCTAGCCTGGTCTATAAAGTGAGTTCCAGGATAGCCAGGGCTACACAGAGAAACCCTGTCTTGAAAAATAAAAAAAAAATTAACAACAAATCTTACTCTCAGTTCAGGGTAGATGGATCAGCAGTTAAGAATACATATTGTTCACCCAAATATGGTTCTGGGAACCCAGGTCTGGTAGTTCACAAGTGCCTATAACTACTGTTCCAGGAGATCTGATGCATTTGCCTTGCATGGTTACCTAAATTCATATGCACACACCTACTGTAGTGGTTTGAAAAACTGGTCCCCGTAAGCCCATATGGACTGGCACTATTAAGAAGTGTAGCCTCGGTGGAATAAGCATGTTGCTGTGGGTGATCTTTGAGGTTTCAGAAGATCAATTCAGGTCTAGTTGCTCACTGTGGCTTCCTCCTGCCTGTAGATCTGAATGTAAATTTCCCAGCACCTCAGCACCATGCTGTATGCCTGCACACTGCCATGCTTCTTACCATAATGATAATGGACTAAATATCTGAATTGTAAGCTATCCTAATTAAATGTTTTCCTTTATAAAAGTTGCCATGGGCTGGGTGTTGCTTCACAGCAATGAAAGAGTCACACGCACACAGAGAAATACAAACTTATACTTAATTTAAAACATATTAAATAAATCTTCTAATAAAATGATTTTCTCCAGTCAGAAAAAGCTAGTCCTTTAGAAGACTGCCCTTGTTCAGAGTTATCATTCGTGTGACCTTTAAGTCTCTACCACAGTAAAGTTAAATAGCAAAAACATGAAAGTCACAGTCAGCCAAATTTCATATGGCTAATAGCCTCTGCAATACTGAGCTGCCCGATTCCTTCTAGACACTGACCATCCAGCTTACTCTTATTTCTTATGTGAGGAGGAGCCAGATGTGGAAAGCTAGTCTGATCAAGATGATATTAGGTCAGTGCAAGTAGCATGGTAAGAATAGATCCAACCAGATAAAGCTCAAACATTAGACTGCTATTTTCTTAGCAGGATGTTTTTCTACCATGATGAACCATGACACTGATTTTCCAGCAAAAGTGGAAATTTCCTGCCTTGAAAAGTATATATATCACACTGTGTCCACAGGCAGTTTAAATTACAAACACCACATGCAAAGGCATAATGCGATGCATAAAATCAAGTCTTTATATGAAAGTGTTGCTATAGGCACAGATCCCATAGGGTAGGAGCCATTAGAAGTAAGAAGAGGAATTAGAAGGCAGGGGAGCAATATAGTCTAGAGGTCAAGAGAGGTCAATGGATCAGAGTCAGTGAGTGAAGACACACAGAAGAAGCATCCAGTTAAAACTAACAAGACAAAACCAACAGCCAACTTAATTCTTGGAGGCCAATGTGTTTTCTAAAGAAAAGGGCAATGTCAAGGTACTGTTTTAAATGATACAGGTAGACGTGTAATAATGATTCCATGCAAGTTGAACTCGGAATACACAAGAAAAAGCCAGGGTGACTTCTAAACTCAAATTTCTCCATAGAATAATATAATCTATGTCTAGCAAAGGAGTTTCACTTATTAAGATGTGATAAAGCCTAGCATGCCTCCAGTAATTCAGGTGTGTCTCTGAAGGTCTATACATGCAATGTTTGGTCTTTAGTGTGGTGATACCAAGAAAAAGAATGTTTAAGGAGATAGTATAGGACTATTGCAAGCACTGCCTGTAGAAGGGCATATTGGTCTCTGGCAGTCAATGAGTCCTGATTGCAAGTTGTAAAACTCCAAGCCTCCCCATCACTCAATCTCTTTGGCTTTTTATCTTTAAATGTCACAGCCTCCACTGTGTCCATTCTGCCTTCTGCCACAGAACACACCTCTGGCTGTTGAACTTTTGGACTTGAAACCATGAGCTAAAGAAACTTATTTATAAACATAGTGTACCTCAGGTAATTCACTAACTCATCAACAAAAGCTAAGAAAAAAGTGAGATTTCTCAGAGAGCATTGAGAAATCATCTGAGTAACTTTAATGGCCAAGTATAAAGATTAAATGTACTATAGCCTTTTTTAAAAAAAAATACAAAAACAAAACCAAAACAACAAAACACCCTAAGTTTAGCATGTATTAGTGTTTAATGCAAAACTATCAAAAACTGGGCAGAGGTTTGAACTTACCTGGGGTTTAGCCCAGGGGCATAACTATCTATACAGTAGGACTTATCTAAATAATTTTACTTGGGAGTCACAGTGACCTCAGAAGGGATTGTTTCCATAGGATTGGGGTTGAACATAATGGCTTTGTTCTCCACAAAACCATGTTTATGTGAATTTGAAATTTTATTTCTTCAACCAGAATTTGTCTGGTCTGAAATGATTCTGTTAAATATTATTTAAAATTAACTTTTCTTCTAGGGATTAACTACTGGAATGAAGATGATGGAGTTTCAGTTGAATATCCTGGGCATATGGACAATGTTTTATTTATATGAATAGTTACATATTTTATGATTTTAAACATTTTCAAGATTTCATGTTAGAGAATTAACAATCTTAGAGAATTAAATATGTGCACTAAAATTTCTTGGGAATTATAATACATGAAGATATTTTAGCTGTAAATGATAGAATCATATATAACTAAATAGAATATGTTTTACATTACAAAAAGTAGTTCCTGACTTCAAGTATGATTCAAAGTAAAGACTTAAAAAAAATGTCATTTTCTTTCTTCTGATTTATTCCTACATTGCTTTGTTCTTAATATATTAGGAATCTAGAAATCAGATAGAAAATGAAATTATTAATTTTAATATTTCTCTTTCTGATCATTCTGGTAATTTTTCTCTGGAGAACTTCATTTACTCAGTTTTGGTAAAAGAACTGTCTTATCTGGGTAGTTGGTGGTTTTGTATAATAAAGGAGTATGGTATAATAATAATATAATAATTTCAAAACAGCAAAAAATGCTAGTCTGAACAAATAATTGACTATCATTACTTTACCCATGTGGCTCATGGTGCATGAGTATACTTACTTCCAGACTCTGTCTACTCTTCTTGTTTTTCCAAACTCTACACAACTGATTGGTTATCATCTTAACAGCTTATAATTTTATTTAACCAAACTGTAAGGCCATAGAGTTTCATCATTAGAGTTTCATCAGTGGAAACTGTTGCCATTTGTGTAGTTAAACTTGGGCTGATTTTAGGTACTTAGCAAATAGGGCTACTTAGTGTGATCTGTCTGTCATCTGACAGAGGATAATGTTTCAAGATATCACATTGAAAGCCCCTTGGGTTTTCAACTGACAATTTATTTTGGATCATGATCTAATGGTCTTTACCAGTGGATTATTACATTAAGAAATGACAAGTTGTTATTGGGAAATTCTGAAAAGAATTCCAGAAGGTGGACAATCAAGAAGCTATAGCTTTTCTATCAAAACGCATGCCATGGACTTCAGAGACATCAAACACTGGAGCTCCATACCACTGTTCTTCCTTCTTGACACTATGGAATGTGAAAATTTGCCCCCAAAATAGTTCCATGGCCTTTATGATATATACAGATACTAAGGAGTAAACTACACAGGTAGTAATTCTTTGTAATCTTATGTAGAGACTAGAGAATCCATATGACTATAACTAAGTATATGACTATAACTAAGTTAAACCACTATGACAGATCTTGCTCAAAACAAAAAAAAAAAAAAACCAAAGACTAGATCATCACATAATCACATATAACACATCAAAAAATTGCGTTTCTAAGAGAAAAATAGAATAAGAATCCACACGCGCATGCTAAGTACTACTAGTTCAAACTATGTTTTCTTTATAAAATGTTCTATGGTCCATCATGACAAGTAGACCACTAAGACTCGTCCTTACACACTGCTGTCCTATTACACAGTGAGATTTCTTCTAGAATAAAATGTCAGTTGACTACAGGGTAATATAGGCACTTAAGTTATGTTTAGCATGCTCTCTGCAATGAACAAAGAAATTGGTTTTTTGTTGTTGTTGGATTTTTACTTCACTAGTGTCTGGAAATCTTATAAATAACCTATAAAAATACCATTCCCAGAAAAAACCAAACAAACAAAAAAAGCACAATGTATGAACAAACAAAAACTTTCAAATTTATGAATTATTATTAGAACAAACACTTATTATTTATGCGTGGCTGCTGTTACTCACATGCTGTTGTCTGTTTTCAAAGTATGGCTAAGTAACAGCTATGTAGATCATGGAAATGGGTTAGAAGGATAAAAAAGGGATTAAATTTGTGCAGTTGTATGAGCTCACTCATCCATCAGTTCCTGGAATATTCTTTTCCTACCTTCCCATCTGATGTTACAATTTGATGCCCATAATGGGAACACTAATAAGAGCAACTAAAAACTAGTGGTCACAAAAGTACAAGCTGAAACCTTAAACAAAATGAGATCAGGACAGACTGAAAGTTGTCAGGGTTTCCTGTTTCTGACCATAAATTTGTGTCTATTCTACAGAAATCAATACGCTAATGTGGTGGTTTGGATATGCTTGACCAATAAGGATTAGTACTGTTAGGATGTGTGGCCTTGTTGGAGGAAGAGTGTCACTGTCAGGGTGGGCTTTGGAGGTCTAGCTTCCTGAGGATGACAGTCTCTTCCTGGCTGCCTTCGGATCAAGATTTAGAACCCTCAGGTCTTTAATTACCATGTCTTCCTGGACACTGCTGTGCTTCCTGCTATGATGATGATGAACTGAACATCAGAAACTATAAACCAGTCCCAACTAAATCTTGTGTACAAGCATTGCCCGGGTCATGGTATCTCTTCATAGCAGTGGTAATCCACTCTAAGTCACCTATTTGCCAAGGTAAACATACAGCTGATTTAGAAGATAGAGAAACTAGAAATTGTGATATCAAAGAGATAAACCAAGACTGTTCTTTAACCTATGTGAGCTACAAATTTGTCTACTTCTTTTCTGCTTTTTGAATCTTTCACAGGAGAAATTCCTTCCCTAACTGGAAAAATATAAGAAAGAGGGTTCAAAGAAGCAAGTTTTAATCTAGCTATACTGAAATATTCCATAGCCAGAGCAAAAGAATTTAGTTCACATATTTTTAGAGGTAATATAAAATTTATGAGTAACTGTAGGAGTAAAATGATTCATAATTGGTGAACACACAGAAACTTAGAATGAAATGTAGTTTTGAGGGTTCCTGGATTTCTCAAGTAAATTCAGAATTTTTGACATATTATGTGACAACTGTCACTTGTCAAATTTTGAAAAGACAAGTTTAAAAACAGAAAAGATCTTAAATGTAAAACAAATAGGTGTGTAGGTACAATTTAACTCAAACAATATATAAAATTTTGCAATTGTTTGTAATCATTTTGAGTGGCATATGTTAAATGTATTTGAATCTCCTGCCAATGCGCACACACACACACACACACACACACACACAAACACACACTGGGGGTGGGGGGAACAGGGGGTCTCTGAAGTGACAGAGGAGAAACTACTACCTGGAATTTTCTTCTTGGATTTTAGACACTGGAACAATGGTTTAAATAAGTTCAGCATACTAAAATATAATTTATTTTTAATATGATGCTGGTTAATGTCAGATTTTTGTCTTACAACACTGATCAATTTTACTCATAATCACAAACTTGAAGTAAAATTGAGAGAACACTCACTACTCCTTTTAGCTATCTGAATTCCCAAAGTTTTAAACTCACTATTTGCCTTTTGGACTATAATTTTTTTTCACTCTTTTAAGGAATGAATGATTTTCTCTGTTATGAATTATTTATGAACTAATTAAAATAGTATAAACCTCTCATTTGTGATGCATACAGATAGGACTGTGTATGGAGAGCCCACCAGAAGGGATAGTCTTATATGACCTGAACATGTTTCATAATTGCTGTTTAGTAGAACTGTTTAGGCTGGTAAGAACGTCTATTTTGTAGCTCAGATTGGACCAGGATCACATTGAACACCATATGTTAAAACTGCCCATGCTTAATTTCTTCAGTAGTGGAGCAGCTGCACTGAGATGATTTCTCATTAAATCTTTGAAAATCAAAAAATCACAACAATGTGAAAGCTGTCCACCAAGAACATTGCTTAATCAAAGCAATGCATACATGTGTACATGCTGGCATATATATCGTTCCTACTGTATAGACTTTGTGGAATAGAGACATTTCATCTTATAAAATATACATATTTTAAAACAAACTTCTGTGTGTATCAAAGCTTGTCTGCAGATTTCTTTCCATGCTTTGGCATAGCTAGAAGAAAGTATTATTAGCCCCAGTGCTGGGTACTTGTATGCAAACAAATTCTAATCTGTTTTGAGTACAAGGAAAGAGAAAACAGAAAATGACTGTACGACCTTGTCATTGATAAGAGCACTGAGAGAGTAGATAGATGAAGGAAAGGCAGGAGCTCCACAATGAAATGAGTCAAGTTGGAAGCAAAGATGTGTAAGTAACAACAGATCTAGAATCCAGAGGCTTGAAGGCATCAGACGTTGATGACTGCAGGCAAGACCTCTTGATACTGGAATTCTACACATTGCATCGAGTTTCAAAATATATTAACAAAGTGCTTAACACCAAAGAAAATAAGGTGGGCACTCTTTAGTCTTTAAAAGTATTTTGTACAGAAATATTATATTAACTGTGTTGGTGTTTTAGTCACTCTTTGCTCAAGTTGTCCTTGAACTTGTGATGCTCTTGTCTTAGCCTACTAAGTAGCTGGTGTCATGAATTTGTGCCACCAGCCAGCCGCAGGTGATAGATGTTTTTCAGTGTGGGGTCTGTGGGTTTTTTTTTTGTGTGGTGGGGATTGAACTAGAGAAGAATGCAGAAGCTTACAGAGGCTAGCAAGCTTCTGACCATTAGAGTAAGAAAACTGCAGGTTGTATTTTAGTAGCCGTGACTTGTGCCAGTCACAGTACATTTTCATAGGATGGGGAGATAGCTCACTGTTTTAACAGGATGCTAAACAATTATAAAGATCTGAGTTTCAAAGTTCAATGCTGATATAAAAAGACAGGAGTAGCCATACATACACTACATACACTATTATGTACAGGAGCTGGGGGCAAGTGACTCAGGTCACTGGTTTCATGTACCTGCAGCCTCAGTGAAAGCCTCAGGGGATGAAATAGAAAGTGCTAAAACATTACACCTGTATCAGAACATACACACATATACATCCACCAGTACACACACACACACACACACACACACACACACACACAGAGACAAAGAAAGAGATAGAGAGAAAGAGAGAAAGAGACAGAGAGAGAGACAGAGAGAGAGGAAAGACAAATGCTTCATGGTAAAGTTTCCTTGAAGCTATGACTAGGCTTCTTTTTGCTTCTCTAGAATTAAGAACCAGGTCCCTTTCCTAATCTCTACTCACTTGGCATTTCTAACAGAGGATTTCAATTTTTTCTTTTGCTGTTGCCAGCAGGACCTGAGTCAATCTGAATTTTAATGAATCAATGTATTTTTTAAGTGGTCACTTCCATTTACACGTTAATAGTATACTAAAGTACTAATATCCAGTACTTCCTCATTGAAATTGAAATTGGCCTTTGGAGTGTTCCACAGCTAAAGCTAGTAGCCTTACCCCATTATTATAGTGAGCTAAAAGCACAGCTGCTGGTCTTGGTTTTGCCCTTTCAGTTCAGCCAAGACAAAGAAGATAACAGAATCCCCAAAAGTTTCCATCATTCCCAAAAGTCTGCCATTCTATCAATCACTGAGGCCATGGAGACCCCCAAAGCTTAGGTTTAGCTATATTATAGTTCGCAAAATGGAGAACTGGCCTGAGGATCTCCTTTGCTGCAAATGAAAGTCAGAAGATTTATAATAAGTTGATGCATTCTTGTAGATGATAAATTAAAAGAATGAAATGTTTCCACCTAAATCTCTAAAAATAATACCTGACAAACTTTGACTAAGCTGAAAGAGGGAGAAGGCTTCAAATATGACCACTTACGGGTGTTTAACTAATAGGAAATACAAGCAAATGATAATGATCATATTTAGATGTACTGTTACAAAACATTATTTAGCCAGCCCCAACCTGAAATCTACACACAGACATTTGGGAGAGAAAAAAACTTCACACCTACTCTACAACACAATTTTGTCCCCTCTTTTGTTGTTGTTTGTTTTCCTAATGGATAACACTTGCTTTGATACCTGGTGCCATGTCCCTTCTTCTGTTTTTTGTTTTTTTGTTTTTTTTGTTTTTTGTTTTTTTTTTTTTGCTCAGTTTTGCAATTGTCATAGCCATGACTTTCCTGTCTTGTGTAGATTCAGTTTCTGCTTCCCTCAAAGACTAAGAAGTGTCCTTTCTTCCAAAATTCAATAGATGCAGCCTCAAAGAGTTGTGCCAAAATATATTGAGCCCGTTACCTCAGACCAGGTCTCAAAACCATAACCTACAGTGGATCAAATGGAACCATTGGTCACTATGTCATGTCACTGACATTAGCAAGTTTCTGTACTAAAAAAAAACTATCTATAGTTACCCAGCTAGTACACACACCAGAAATGTTTGGCTTATGGGTAGGTTCTTTGGATATTCCCAGCCTGTGGTAATCACTAAAGAAAGGGCGCTTTGCCTCCATTTAAAGATTGTAAGGGCCCACTAGAAAGTGGAATAAGACCAACATGTTAAGGAATTAAATATAAGGTAATCAAGGACATTTCAGCATACATACGTTTTCAATAGAATCAGGATCATTAGAATAATTACTCTAAAGGGAGATCTGTTCTACCATGTTGGGGTGGGGGATAAAGTGGGTTTTTATCTCATAAATATGTCAACCACTCTGATGAATATTCCAATCAACTCTTTTATTAAAAACCCTGAGGTTAAAATGGCTTCGTGTGGTAAGGTGAAGGTCACTCCCATCTGTCTGTGGAGTGTATGCTTACCTTGACTTGGCTGAATTCTTTGACTTGCTGAGTGATACTGTCATGCTTCTGTCATCTTGCTTATCTGGTTTTAGACCCACCATGTTATAGATTCCTTTGAAATAATTTAGAAAACAATATGTGTCTATAGAACTTGTTTTGCTTTTCTTAATTACAGCTATTTATTGAATTATCTCCATTTTTGTCTTTCTTTCCCTGTCTTCCATATTTCTCCCTCCCCCTCATCATGCGCTCTCTCTCTCTCTCTCTCTCTCTCTCTCTCTCTCTCTCTCTCTGTGTGTGTGTGTGTGTGTGTGTGTGTGTGTGTGTGTTGTTATGCAACAACCTATTCATTAGAGTGGTTGATTCCATTGAAGTTGTGGGTAGCCTTTGCCTCTGACTCTCACCTGAAGCACTGACATTACTAGTTCTTTAGGTGACTCAGGCTCACTGATGATTAAGAAGCCATTCTCTGTAGTAACAGATGGGTTCACATGCTTTATTTATTTCTGTCTTGAAACAAGACAGCAATGCTAGTATCAATGTCTATCCCTTCTTATAGACCTGGAACCGAAGTCTCAAAAATCAATAGATTTGTCAGACAATGCACTCCAGCCATGACAAAGTTGTACTAAGAGTTTGTTCATGACTTTAAATACAATATTTACTGAATTTCATAAACTAACCAAGCAAACACATTTTCACAGAAACGAACAACGTGTAGTTCCCCCAATACATCAACATTTGCTCGCTTTTTCTATTTTCTTTCTTTGCCTTTAGACACAGCAGAGAATATCAATATTCATCCCCAAACATCAACACTACTGCCAGCAAATGTTATCCAGCTTCCTGCATTCTATGCTTGTCTCTCTGTGCTCCAGTGAGTCCATGTACCTACCCTGACCTCCCCAGGTGTGTCACTTCCCCCAACAGTGGAAACTTACACAGCAAGAAACTGTGGAAAGTTACACAGCAAGAAAAAATGGCTTTGATATTTAGATTAATGAACCCTACTAAACAGATCCTTTCCTTTACAAATCTCCAGTTTGTGTTCACTAGTTCATACTGTAGGGTGAGAAATTCCTTTCCTATGTGCAGTAAACAAACATGAGAATAAGAGATATATATTGCTCATTGCTAAATAGCAGGAAGGGTAACTTGCCTGGCAAGCTTCACGTCTCATCTAGAAATGGAAAAGGAACGTAGTAGTTGAAAAACAAAATAATTAATTTTATGAATCAGGTTCCATGGATGAGAAAAGAAGAAACTGAAAAGAACAAAATGAAATGAAACAAAACAAAACTACAGCTCGTCCATTTCATATGAACTTCATAGATTGCCAGCTCACCAGTATGGACATGGTCTTGTTTGTTACGTAAAAGTCCTATGATAAATGTAATCTGCCCAGTGTTCATATTAGAATTCATATTATACTCGTGAAGTGACATTCCTTAAAACAAAATGTTGAGCCACTGTGTTTCTATCCTGAGAACTACTTCCAGTGAAGGTTGAAGAGCTGGAGAATTCAGGTGAAATCATCTGAGAGGTTGGATTAGCAACTCCACTTAACAGGTGATGCAAAACAGCACAACTCCAAGAAAACACTGCCATGGTAGTGTTAGATCAGCGCATTTAAAGACCAGAAATAATGCACATAGGATTTCACCACAACCTGGCCTTTATTTTTCTTCATTGTTAGCTAACTTCTTGAAGAATTGAAGACTTTTTCTTCTTTCATTTTCTTTTTTTCTCTCTTTCTCTTTCTTTTTTTGTTCTTTCTCTTTCTTTCTTTCTTTCTTTGTTTGTTTTTATAATTTCTTTACTTCTACATCACATCCACAAAAACTTAATTTCTATAAGCTAGATGAATTGATAATGTGTTCATTTTAACATTAGAGATCATATGTCACAGCTCTCCAAATTTGTATTGTTTATGATCACACAAAAAAAAGAAAAGAAAGGAAGAGAAGGAAAGAGAGGATGAAAGAAAGAAAAAAAGAAAGAAAGAAAAGAAAAAAGAAAAGAAAAGAAATTATCTTCAATTATAAGAGAAAGAACATTTGGATTGGAAATTCAGTCCTTTAACAAAACTATTTTTTTGCTGTTGCATTAAAAAGAATACCACACTACCTGGAATAAACTGACATCACAATTATTTAAAATCTTACATGTAAGGACATTGTAATTTATCCCAGAAAGGCTATAGTGTGAATTAGTGCTCATGTCATGACTGTTTGCATTACATTCAAATAAATTTCCATCAAATTAATTTGAATATTCAGTTCTTGAGTGGCAACAGCCATATTTTAAGACTTCAGTAGATATTTGTGGCGACTTGCTACAATAACAAATAGTGATGCTCAAGTACAGTCCTGGAGGGAGGTACTGCTGTAGATTCTTAGAATCAAGCCTTGGTATCAGGTATGGGGATAGCATTACATTTAATTCTAGGAAAATGTGTTTGGGAGTCAGTGTGTAGACTGGATGTGTGTATGGCCAGGTGGATCTTCTAGAGAGAACTTCCTCTTAATCTTCCAAAGAGTTGCTTTTCCCTGCCTTGAGGGGCTTTACTTCATGCCCCAAAACATGTGCCTATCCACATCCTTTATTAATGATGTAGGGGTGGGCAGAGCTCTGCTGAAAATTCGGATAAGTTGATTGGCTACACCATGCCTTCTGATCCAAGACCATGAAATTTAAGATGGTGTAACCTTGTTTTTACTCCTCATGTGCATCATAGGAATCTTGCGGATGTACAGAAGAGCTATTCTATGCTAAAATAGTCACACTGGAGAGATCATGTGAAAGACAGAATAGAAATCTCAAGAGGTTGATGAGTGATTTTAACTGCTCTATGCTCAGTCTGCCAGGGTATCCAAGCCCAGGCAGCAAACATGACTATTGTAATCATTTTTTTTGTGGAGCCAATTACTGCATGATACTATCTTGAAATCTGGAGTTGGTTTTCATCTTTATGCTATGATAATTGTGTGACTAAAGGACCCACACTGAAGAGTATCTGCAGAACTGGGTTAGTTGAATGCTTCTCAAGAATTAATAGTACTTGAGGTCAATCTTTAGCACCTACATACAATGCAGTACCTAGACACACATACTGTAATTCCAATATTGGGAGACACAAAAAGATGGACCTTGGAGCTTACAAGCTAGGTAACACAGTCTAGTTATTTAGCTCAATATTGCAGTAAGAGACTCTTAACAGATAAAAACCATTGTGGGTAACCTTTGAGAATGATACCTGAGGATGACCTATGTGTAGCAATCACAGGAATGTATATGCACATGAACATGCACTGTTAAACTATCAGACAGAGATGGAGAGACAGACAGACACACAGACACACTCACACACAGAATATGCAAA
Source organism: Rhabdomys pumilio (assembly GCA_030674055.1). Classification (NCBI taxonomy): domain Eukaryota; kingdom Metazoa; phylum Chordata; class Mammalia; order Rodentia; family Muridae; genus Rhabdomys; species Rhabdomys pumilio. The sequence continues at coordinate 26,288 of JANHMN010000226.1, forward strand.
ATAAACTATATGTCTGAATGCACACACACACACACACAGAATATGCAAAATAAATTATATGTCTGAATGTGTGTAAATGTTTTCCCAGGACTCTGACTCTTACCAATACTGAGGTCAACGACTCTGAGTGGTGTGTGTGAGTGTGTGTGTGTGTGTGTGTGTGTGTGTGTGTGTGTAAAATGTAGTTATGTTTGGGAAGCAGGACAGATGATAATTGAACCTTATTTAGAGAAAATAATTTCACTATAATTTTGAAAATAAAATTGCCCATAAAACTGGGTTGGATGAGTACTTCAGTCCATCTAAAATGGTTTTATAGTAAATAAAAAGACTATCTCGATGTTACTGAAAGAATACAGCACAGACATATCATTTAAGCTCTTTTAAATTAGCTATGTATAAAACAAAAGCTAACACATTAAAATTGGTAAAAACAAACCAAAAAAAGGAAAAGAGTCCAAGAGAAGGCACAAAAATCAGTGATCCATTCATCTGCACACTCAGGAATTGCATATAAACACTAAACTGGAAGCCATAATATATATGTAGACTTGGTGCAGCCCCACACAGGCCCTGTGCCTGCTGTTTCAGTCTCTTTGAGCTCATATAAACTTTGCTCATTTTGATTTAAAAGGCTTTGTTTTCTTGCTGTCCTCCATCCTCGATGGCTTTTATACTTTTTCTGACTTCTCTTACACAGGTTTCCTTGAGTCTTGAGGGGAGAAATTGGATGGAGACATCCCATCTAGTGCTGAGTGTTCCAAGGTTTCTTTCTCTTTACATAAAGTCTTGTCATGGTTTTCTGCATTATTTCCAATCTGCTGCAGGAGGAAGCTTCTCTGATGATGGCTGAGCAAGTCACTGATCTAAGGGTATAGCAGAATGTCATTAGGAGTCATTTTATTGCTACTCATTTTGGTTTTAGTATTGTTTGTTTTATTTTAGAAAAGCAGGTTTTGTTATACATACTTTATTTCTATATTCTGTTTTCTATATTCTGTTTTTTATATTCTGTATTGTATGTATTCTATATTCTATATTCTACATTTTACATTTTACATCATTCTATATTCTATGTTCTATATTCTATACTTGGATTATAAACGATAGTTTATAGATATTATCTAAACACACACACACACACACACACACACACACACACACACACACACACA
>JANHMN010000227.1:0-27456 GCA_030674055.1 Rhabdomys pumilio
TGTGTGTGTGTGTGTGTGTGTGTGTGTGTGTGTGTGTGTGTGTGTGTTTAGATAATATCTATAAACTATCGTTTATAATCCAAGTATAGAATATAGAACATAGAATATAGAATGATGTAAAATGTAAAATGTAGAATATAGAATATAGAATACATACAATACAGAATATAAAAAACAGAATATAGAAAACAGAATATAGAAATAAAGTATGTATAACAAAACCTGCTTTTCTAAAATAAAACAAACAATACTAAAACCAAAATGAGTAGCAATAAAATGACTCCTAATGACATTCTGCTATACCCTTAGATCAGTGACTTGCTCAGCCATCATCAGAGAAGCTTCCTCCTGCAGCAGATTGGAAATAATGCAGAAAACCATGACAAGACTTTATGTAAAGAGAAAGAAACCTTGGAACACTCAGCACTAGATGGGATGTCTCCATCCAATTTCTCCCCTCAAGACTCAAGGAAACCTGTGTAAGAGAAGTCAGAAAAAGTATAAAAGCCATCGAGGATGGAGGACAGCAAGAAAACAAAGCCTTTTAAATCAAAATGAGCAAAGTTTATATGAGCTCAAAGAGACTGAAACAGCAGGCACAGGGCCTGTGTGGGGCTGCACCAAGTCTACATATATATTATGGCTTCCAGTTTAGTGTTTATATGCAATTCCTGAGTGTGCAGATGAATGGATCACTGATTTTTGTGCCTTCTCTTGGACTCTTTTCCTTTTTTTGGTTTGTTTTTACCAATTTTAATGTGTTAGCTTTTGTTTTATACATAGCTAATTTAAAAGAGCTTAAATGATATGTCTGTGCTGTATTCTTTCAGTAACATCGAGATAGTCTTTTTATTTACTATAAAACCATTTTAGATGGACTGAAGTACTCATCCAACCCAGTTTTATGGGCAATTTTATTTTCAAAATTATAGTGAAATTATTTTCTCTAAATAAGGTTCAATTATCATCTGTCCTGCTTCCCAAACATAACTACATTTTACACACACACACACACACACACACACACACACACTCACACACACCACTCAGAGTCGTTGACCTCAGTATTGGTAAGAGTCAGAGTCCTGGGAAAACATTTACACACATTCAGACATATAATTTATTTTGCATATTCTGTGTGTGTGTGTGTGCATTCAGACATATAGTTTATTTTGCATATTCTGTGTGTGAGTGTGTCTGTGTGTCTGTCTGTCTCTCCATCTCTGTCTGATAGTTTAACAGTGCATGTTCATGTGCATATACATTCCTGTGATTGCTACACATAGGTCATCCTCAGGTATCATTCTCAAAGGTTACCCACAATGGTTTTTATCTGTTAAGAGTCTCTTACTGCAATATTGAGCTAAATAACTAGACTGTGTTACCTAGCTTGTAAGCTCCAAGGTCCATCTTTTTGTGTCTCCCAATATTGGAATTACAGTATGTGTGTCTAGGTACTGCATTGTATGTAGGTGCTAAAGATTGACCTCAAGTACTATTAATTCTTGAGAAGCATTCAACTAACCCAGTTCTGCAGATACTCTTCAGTGTGGGTCCTTTAGTCACACAATTATCATAGCATAAAGATGAAAACCAACTCCAGATTTCAAGATAGTATCATGCAGTAATTGGCTCCACAAAAAAAATGATTACAATAGTCATGTTTGCTGCCTGGGCTTGGATACCCTGGCAGACTGAGCATAGAGCAGTTAAAATCACTCATCAACCTCTTGAGATTTCTATTCTGTCTTTCACATGATCTCTCCAGTGTGACTATTTTAGCATAGAATAGCTCTTCTGTACATCCGCAAGATTCCTATGATGCACATGAGGAGTAAAAACAAGGTTACACCATCTTAAATTTCATGGTCTTGGATCAGAAGGCATGGTGTAGCCAATCAACTTATCCGAATTTTCAGCAGAGCTCTGCCCACCCCTACATCATTAATAAAGGATGTGGATAGGCACATGTTTTGGGGCATGAAGTAAAGCCCCTCAAGGCAGGGAAAAGCAACTCTTTGGAAGATTAAGAGGAAGTTCTCTCTAGAAGATCCACCTGGCCATACACACATCCAGTCTACACACTGACTCCCAAACACATTTTCCTAGAATTAAATGTAATGCTATCCCCATACCTGATACCAAGGCTTGATTCTAAGAATCTACAGCAGTACCTCCCTCCAGGACTGTACTTGAGCATCACTATTTGTTATTGTAGCAAGTCGCCACAAATATCTACTGAAGTCTTAAAATATGGCTGTTGCCACTCAAGAACTGAATATTCAAATTAATTTGATGGAAATTTATTTGAATGTAATGCAAACAGTCATGACATGAGCACTAATTCACACTATAGCCTTTCTGGGATAAATTACAATGTCCTTACATGTAAGATTTTAAATAATTGTGATGTCAGTTTATTCCAGGTAGTGTGGTATTCTTTTTAATGCAACAGCAAAAAAATAGTTTTGTTAAAGGACTGAATTTCCAATCCAAATGTTCTTTCTCTTATAATTGAAGATAATTTCTTTTCTTTTCTTTTTTCTTTTCTTTCTTTCTTTTTTTCTTTCTTTCATCCTCTCTTTCCTTCTCTTCCTTTCTTTTCTTTTTTTTGTGTGATCATAAACAATACAAATTTGGAGAGCTGTGACATATGATCTCTAATGTTAAAATGAACACATTATCAATTCATCTAGCTTATAGAAATTAAGTTTTTGTGGATGTGATGTAGAAGTAAAGAAATTATAAAAACAAACAAAGAAAGAAAGAAAGAAAGAGAAAGAACAAAAAAAGAAAGAGAAAGAGAGAAAAAAAGAAAATGAAAGAAGAAAAAGTCTTCAATTCTTCAAGAAGTTAGCTAACAATGAAGAAAAATAAAGGCCAGGTTGTGGTGAAATCCTATGTGCATTATTTCTGGTCTTTAAATGCGCTGATCTAACACTACCATGGCAGTGTTTTCTTGGAGTTGTGCTGTTTTGCATCACCTGTTAAGTGGAGTTGCTAATCCAACCTCTCAGATGATTTCACCTGAATTCTCCAGCTCTTCAACCTTCACTGGAAGTAGTTCTCAGGATAGAAACACAGTGGCTCAACATTTTGTTTTAAGGAATGTCACTTCACGAGTATAATATGAATTCTAATATGAACACTGGGCAGATTACATTTATCATAGGACTTTTACGTAACAAACAAGACCATGTCCATACTGGTGAGCTGGCAATCTATGAAGTTCATATGAAATGGACGAGCTGTAGTTTTGTTTTGTTTCATTTCATTTTGTTCTTTTCAGTTTCTTCTTTTCTCATCCATGGAACCTGATTCATAAAATTAATTATTTTGTTTTTCAACTACTACGTTCCTTTTCCATTTCTAGATGAGACGTGAAGCTTGCCAGGCAAGTTACCCTTCCTGCTATTTAGCAATGAGCAATATATATCTCTTATTCTCATGTTTGTTTACTGCACATAGGAAAGGAATTTCTCACCCTACAGTATGAACTAGTGAACACAAACTGGAGATTTGTAAAGGAAAGGATCTGTTTAGTAGGGTTCATTAATCTAAATATCAAAGCCATTTTTTCTTGCTGTGTAACTTTCCACAGTTTCTTGCTGTGTAAGTTTCCACTGTTGGGGGAAGTGACACACCTGGGGAGGTCAGGGTAGGTACATGGACTCACTGGAGCACAGAGAGACAAGCATAGAATGCAGGAAGCTGGATAACATTTGCTGGCAGTAGTGTTGATGTTTGGGGATGAATATTGATATTCTCTGCTGTGTCTAAAGGCAAAGAAAGAAAATAGAAAAAGCGAGCAAATGTTGATGTATTGGGGGAACTACACGTTGTTCGTTTCTGTGAAAATGTGTTTGCTTGGTTAGTTTATGAAATTCAGTAAATATTGTATTTAAAGTCATGAACAAACTCTTAGTACAACTTTGTCATGGCTGGAGTGCATTGTCTGACAAATCTATTGATTTTTGAGACTTCGGTTCCAGGTCTATAAGAAGGGATAGACATTGATACTAGCATTGCTGTCTTGTTTCAAGACAGAAATAAATAAAGCATGTGAACCCATCTGTTACTACAGAGAATGGCTTCTTAATCATCAGTGAGCCTGAGTCACCTAAAGAACTAGTAATGTCAGTGCTTCAGGTGAGAGTCAGAGGCAAAGGCTACCCACAACTTCAATGGAATCAACCACTCTAATGAATAGGTTGTTGCATAACAACACACACACACACACACACACACACACACACACACAGAGAGAGAGAGAGAGAGAGAGAGAGAGAGAGAGAGAGAGAGAGCGCATGATGAGGGGGAGGGAGAAATATGGAAGACAGGGAAAGAAAGACAAAAATGGAGATAATTCAATAAATAGCTGTAATTAAGAAAAGCAAAACAAGTTCTATAGACACATATTGTTTTCTAAATTATTTCAAAGGAATCTATAACATGGTGGGTCTAAAACCAGATAAGCAAGATGACAGAAGCATGACAGTATCACTCAGCAAGTCAAAGAATTCAGCCAAGTCAAGGTAAGCATACACTCCACAGACAGATGGGAGTGACCTTCACCTTACCACACGAAGCCATTTTAACCTCAGGGTTTTTAATAAAAGAGTTGATTGGAATATTCATCAGAGTGGTTGACATATTTATGAGATAAAAACCCACTTTATCCCCCACCCCAACATGGTAGAACAGATCTCCCTTTAGAGTAATTATTCTAATGATCCTGATTCTATTGAAAACGTATGTATGCTGAAATGTCCTTGATTACCTTATATTTAATTCCTTAACATGTTGGTCTTATTCCACTTTCTAGTGGGCCCTTACAATCTTTAAATGGAGGCAAAGCGCCCTTTCTTTAGTGATTACCACAGGCTGGGAATATCCAAAGAACCTACCCATAAGCCAAACATTTCTGGTGTGTGTACTAGCTGGGTAACTATAGATAGTTTTTTTTTAGTACAGAAACTTGCTAATGTCAGTGACATGACATAGTGACCAATGGTTCCATTTGATCCACTGTAGGTTATGGTTTTGAGACCTGGTCTGAGGTAACGGGCTCAATATATTTTGGCACAACTCTTTGAGGCTGCATCTATTGAATTTTGGAAGAAAGGACACTTCTTAGTCTTTGAGGGAAGCAGAAACTGAATCTACACAAGACAGGAAAGTCATGGCTATGACAATTGCAAAACTGAGCAAAAAAAAAAAAAACAAAAAACAAAAAAAACAAAAAAACAAAAAACAGAAGAAGGGACATGGCACCAGGTATCAAAGCAAGTGTTATCCATTAGGAAAACAAACAACAACAAAAGAGGGGACAAAATTGTGTTGTAGAGTAGGTGTGAAGTTTTTTTCTCTCCCAAATGTCTGTGTGTAGATTTCAGGTTGGGGCTGGCTAAATAATGTTTTGTAACAGTACATCTAAATATGATCATTATCATTTGCTTGTATTTCCTATTAGTTAAACACCCGTAAGTGGTCATATTTGAAGCCTTCTCCCTCTTTCAGCTTAGTCAAAGTTTGTCAGGTATTATTTTTAGAGATTTAGGTGGAAACATTTCATTCTTTTAATTTATCATCTACAAGAATGCATCAACTTATTATAAATCTTCTGACTTTCATTTGCAGCAAAGGAGATCCTCAGGCCAGTTCTCCATTTTGCGAACTATAATATAGCTAAACCTAAGCTTTGGGGGTCTCCATGGCCTCAGTGATTGATAGAATGGCAGACTTTTGGGAATGATGGAAACTTTTGGGGATTCTGTTATCTTCTTTGTCTTGGCTGAACTGAAAGGGCAAAACCAAGACCAGCAGCTGTGCTTTTAGCTCACTATAATAATGGGGTAAGGCTACTAGCTTTAGCTGTGGAACACTCCAAAGGCCAATTTCAATTTCAATGAGGAAGTACTGGATATTAGTACTTTAGTATACTATTAACGTGTAAATGGAAGTGACCACTTAAAAAATACATTGATTCATTAAAATTCAGATTGACTCAGGTCCTGCTGGCAACAGCAAAAGAAAAAATTGAAATCCTCTGTTAGAAATGCCAAGTGAGTAGAGATTAGGAAAGGGACCTGGTTCTTAATTCTAGAGAAGCAAAAAGAAGCCTAGTCATAGCTTCAAGGAAACTTTACCATGAAGCATTTGTCTTTCCTCTCTCTCTGTCTCTCTCTCTGTCTCTTTCTCTCTTTCTCTCTATCTCTTTCTTTGTCTCTGTGTGTGTGTGTGTGTGTGTGTGTGTGTGTGTGTACTGGTGGATGTATATGTGTGTATGTTCTGATACAGGTGTAATGTTTTAGCACTTTCTATTTCATCCCCTGAGGCTTTCACTGAGGCTGCAGGTACATGAAACCAGTGACCTGAGTCACTTGCCCCCAGCTCCTGTACATAATAGTGTATGTAGTGTATGTATGGCTACTCCTGTCTTTTTATATCAGCATTGAACTTTGAAACTCAGATCTTTATAATTGTTTAGCATCCTGTTAAAACAGTGAGCTATCTCCCCATCCTATGAAAATGTACTGTGACTGGCACAAGTCACGGCTACTAAAATACAACCTGCAGTTTTCTTACTCTAATGGTCAGAAGCTTGCTAGCCTCTGTAAGCTTCTGCATTCTTCTCTAGTTCAATCCCCACCACACAAAAAAAAAACCCACAGACCCCACACTGAAAAACATCTATCACCTGCGGCTGGCTGGTGGCACAAATTCATGACACCAGCTACTTAGTAGGCTAAGACAAGAGCATCACAAGTTCAAGGACAACTTGAGCAAAGAGTGACTAAAACACCAACACAGTTAATATAATATTTCTGTACAAAATACTTTTAAAGACTAAAGAGTGCCCACCTTATTTTCTTTGGTGTTAAGCACTTTGTTAATATATTTTGAAACTCGATGCAATGTGTAGAATTCCAGTATCAAGAGGTCTTGCCTGCAGTCATCAACGTCTGATGCCTTCAAGCCTCTGGATTCTAGATCTGTTGTTACTTACACATCTTTGCTTCCAACTTGACTCATTTCATTGTGGAGCTCCTGCCTTTCCTTCATCTATCTACTCTCTCAGTGCTCTTATCAATGACAAGGTCGTACAGTCATTTTCTGTTTTCTCTTTCCTTGTACTCAAAACAGATTAGAATTTGTTTGCATACAAGTACCCAGCACTGGGGCTAATAATACTTTCTTCTAGCTATGCCAAAGCATGGAAAGAAATCTGCAGACAAGCTTTGATACACACAGAAGTTTGTTTTAAAATATGTATATTTTATAAGATGAAATGTCTCTATTCCACAAAGTCTATACAGTAGGAACGATATATATGCCAGCATGTACACATGTATGCATTGCTTTGATTAAGCAATGTTCTTGGTGGACAGCTTTCACATTGTTGTGATTTTTTGATTTTCAAAGATTTAATGAGAAATCATCTCAGTGCAGCTGCTCCACTACTGAAGAAATTAAGCATGGGCAGTTTTAACATATGGTGTTCAATGTGATCCTGGTCCAATCTGAGCTACAAAATAGACGTTCTTACCAGCCTAAACAGTTCTACTAAACAGCAATTATGAAACATGTTCAGGTCATATAAGACTATCCCTTCTGGTGGGCTCTCCATACACAGTCCTATCTGTATGCATCACAAATGAGAGGTTTATACTATTTTAATTAGTTCATAAATAATTCATAACAGAGAAAATCATTCATTCCTTAAAAGAGTGAAAAAAAATTATAGTCCAAAAGGCAAATAGTGAGTTTAAAACTTTGGGAATTCAGATAGCTAAAAGGAGTAGTGAGTGTTCTCTCAATTTTACTTCAAGTTTGTGATTATGAGTAAAATTGATCAGTGTTGTAAGACAAAAATCTGACATTAACCAGCATCATATTAAAAATAAATTATATTTTAGTATGCTGAACTTATTTAAACCATTGTTCCAGTGTCTAAAATCCAAGAAGAAAATTCCAGGTAGTAGTTTCTCCTCTGTCACTTCAGAGACCCCCTGTTCCCCCCACCCCCAGTGTGTGTTTGTGTGTGTGTGTGTGTGTGTGTGTGTGCGCATTGGCAGGAGATTCAAATACATTTAACATATGCCACTCAAAATGATTACAAACAATTGCAAAATTTTATATATTGTTTGAGTTAAATTGTACCTACACACCTATTTGTTTTACATTTAAGATCTTTTCTGTTTTTAAACTTGTCTTTTCAAAATTTGACAAGTGACAGTTGTCACATAATATGTCAAAAATTCTGAATTTACTTGAGAAATCCAGGAACCCTCAAAACTACATTTCATTCTAAGTTTCTGTGTGTTCACCAATTATGAATCATTTTACTCCTACAGTTACTCATAAATTTTATATTACCTCTAAAAATATGTGAACTAAATTCTTTTGCTCTGGCTATGGAATATTTCAGTATAGCTAGATTAAAACTTGCTTCTTTGAACCCTCTTTCTTATATTTTTCCAGTTAGGGAAGGAATTTCTCCTGTGAAAGATTCAAAAAGCAGAAAAGAAGTAGACAAATTTGTAGCTCACATAGGTTAAAGAACAGTCTTGGTTTATCTCTTTGATATCACAATTTCTAGTTTCTCTATCTTCTAAATCAGCTGTATGTTTACCTTGGCAAATAGGTGACTTAGAGTGGATTACCACTGCTATGAAGAGATACCATGACCCGGGCAATGCTTGTACACAAGATTTAGTTGGGACTGGTGTATAGTTTCTGATGTTCAGTTCATCATCATCATAGCAGGAAGCACAGCAGTGTCCAGGAAGACATGGTAATTAAAGACCTGAGGGTTCTAAATCTTGATCCGAAGGCAGCCAGGAAGAGACTGTCATCCTCAGGAAGCTAGACCTCCAAAGCCCACCCTGACAGTGACACTCTTCCTCCAACAAGGCCACACATCCTAACAGTACTAATCCTTATTGGTCAAGCATATCCAAACCACCACATTAGCGTATTGATTTCTGTAGAATAGACACAAATTTATGGTCAGAAACAGGAAACCCTGACAACTTTCAGTCTGTCCTGATCTCATTTTGTTTAAGGTTTCAGCTTGTACTTTTGTGACCACTAGTTTTTAGTTGCTCTTATTAGTGTTCCCATTATGGGCATCAAATTGTAACATCAGATGGGAAGGTAGGAAAAGAATATTCCAGGAACTGATGGATGAGTGAGCTCATACAACTGCACAAATTTAATCCCTTTTTTATCCTTCTAACCCATTTCCATGATCTACATAGCTGTTACTTAGCCATACTTTGAAAACAGACAACAGCATGTGAGTAACAGCAGCCACGCATAAATAATAAGTGTTTGTTCTAATAATAATTCATAAATTTGAAAGTTTTTGTTTGTTCATACATTGTGCTTTTTTTGTTTGTTTGGTTTTTTTCTGGGAATGGTATTTTTATAGGTTATTTATAAGATTTCCAGACACTAGTGAAGTAAAAATCCAACAACAACAAAAAAACCAATTTCTTTGTTCATTGCAGAGAGCATGCTAAACATAACTTAAGTGCCTATATTACCCTGTAGTCAACTGACATTTTATTCTAGAAGAAATCTCACTGTGTAATAGGACAGCAGTGTGTAAGGACGAGTCTTAGTGGTCTACTTGTCATGATGGACCATAGAACATTTTATAAAGAAAACATAGTTTGAACTAGTAGTACTTAGCATGCGCGTGTGGATTCTTATTCTATTTTTCTCTTAGAAACGCAATTTTTTGATGTGTTATATGTGATTATGTGATGATCTAGTCTTTGGTTTTTTTTTTTTTTTTGTTTTGAGCAAGATCTGTCATAGTGGTTTAACTTAGTTATAGTCATATACTTAGTTATAGTCATATGGATTCTCTAGTCTCTACATAAGATTACAAAGAATTACTACCTGTGTAGTTTACTCCTTAGTATCTGTATATATCATAAAGGCCATGGAACTATTTTGGGGGCAAATTTTCACATTCCATAGTGTCAAGAAGGAAGAACAGTGGTATGGAGCTCCAGTGTTTGATGTCTCTGAAGTCCATGGCATGCGTTTTGATAGAAAAGCTATAGCTTCTTGATTGTCCACCTTCTGGAATTCTTTTCAGAATTTCCCAATAACAACTTGTCATTTCTTAATGTAATAATCCACTGGTAAAGACCATTAGATCATGATCCAAAATAAATTGTCAGTTGAAAACCCAAGGGGCTTTCAATGTGATATCTTGAAACATTATCCTCTGTCAGATGACAGACAGATCACACTAAGTAGCCCTATTTGCTAAGTACCTAAAATCAGCCCAAGTTTAACTACACAAATGGCAACAGTTTCCACTGATGAAACTCTAATGATGAAACTCTATGGCCTTACAGTTTGGTTAAATAAAATTATAAGCTGTTAAGATGATAACCAATCAGTTGTGTAGAGTTTGGAAAAACAAGAAGAGTAGACAGAGTCTGGAAGTAAGTATACTCATGCACCATGAGCCACATGGGTAAAGTAATGATAGTCAATTATTTGTTCAGACTAGCATTTTTTGCTGTTTTGAAATTATTATATTATTATTATACCATACTCCTTTATTATACAAAACCACCAACTACCCAGATAAGACAGTTCTTTTACCAAAACTGAGTAAATGAAGTTCTCCAGAGAAAAATTACCAGAATGATCAGAAAGAGAAATATTAAAATTAATAATTTCATTTTCTATCTGATTTCTAGATTCCTAATATATTAAGAACAAAGCAATGTAGGAATAAATCAGAAGAAAGAAAATGACATTTTTTTTAAGTCTTTACTTTGAATCATACTTGAAGTCAGGAACTACTTTTTGTAATGTAAAACATATTCTATTTAGTTATATATGATTCTATCATTTACAGCTAAAATATCTTCATGTATTATAATTCCCAAGAAATTTTAGTGCACATATTTAATTCTCTAAGATTGTTAATTCTCTAACATGAAATCTTGAAAATGTTTAAAATCATAAAATATGTAACTATTCATATAAATAAAACATTGTCCATATGCCCAGGATATTCAACTGAAACTCCATCATCTTCATTCCAGTAGTTAATCCCTAGAAGAAAAGTTAATTTTAAATAATATTTAACAGAATCATTTCAGACCAGACAAATTCTGGTTGAAGAAATAAAATTTCAAATTCACATAAACATGGTTTTGTGGAGAACAAAGCCATTATGTTCAACCCCAATCCTATGGAAACAATCCCTTCTGAGGTCACTGTGACTCCCAAGTAAAATTATTTAGATAAGTCCTACTGTATAGATAGTTATGCCCCTGGGCTAAACCCCAGGTAAGTTCAAACCTCTGCCCAGTTTTTGATAGTTTTGCATTAAACACTAATACATGCTAAACTTAGGGTGTTTTGTTGTTTTGGTTTTGTTTTTGTATTTTTTTTTAAAAAAGGCTATAGTACATTTAATCTTTATACTTGGCCATTAAAGTTACTCAGATGATTTCTCAATGCTCTCTGAGAAATCTCACTTTTTTCTTAGCTTTTGTTGATGAGTTAGTGAATTACCTGAGGTACACTATGTTTATAAATAAGTTTCTTTAGCTCATGGTTTCAAGTCCAAAAGTTCAACAGCCAGAGGTGTGTTCTGTGGCAGAAGGCAGAATGGACACAGTGGAGGCTGTGACATTTAAAGATAAAAAGCCAAAGAGATTGAGTGATGGGGAGGCTTGGAGTTTTACAACTTGCAATCAGGACTCATTGACTGCCAGAGACCAATATGCCCTTCTACAGGCAGTGCTTGCAATAGTCCTATACTATCTCCTTAAACATTCTTTTTCTTGGTATCACCACACTAAAGACCAAACATTGCATGTATAGACCTTCAGAGACACACCTGAATTACTGGAGGCATGCTAGGCTTTATCACATCTTAATAAGTGAAACTCCTTTGCTAGACATAGATTATATTATTCTATGGAGAAATTTGAGTTTAGAAGTCACCCTGGCTTTTTCTTGTGTATTCCGAGTTCAACTTGCATGGAATCATTATTACACGTCTACCTGTATCATTTAAAACAGTACCTTGACATTGCCCTTTTCTTTAGAAAACACATTGGCCTCCAAGAATTAAGTTGGCTGTTGGTTTTGTCTTGTTAGTTTTAACTGGATGCTTCTTCTGTGTGTCTTCACTCACTGACTCTGATCCATTGACCTCTCTTGACCTCTAGACTATATTGCTCCCCTGCCTTCTAATTCCTCTTCTTACTTCTAATGGCTCCTACCCTATGGGATCTGTGCCTATAGCAACACTTTCATATAAAGACTTGATTTTATGCATCGCATTATGCCTTTGCATGTGGTGTTTGTAATTTAAACTGCCTGTGGACACAGTGTGATATATATACTTTTCAAGGCAGGAAATTTCCACTTTTGCTGGAAAATCAGTGTCATGGTTCATCATGGTAGAAAAACATCCTGCTAAGAAAATAGCAGTCTAATGTTTGAGCTTTATCTGGTTGGATCTATTCTTACCATGCTACTTGCACTGACCTAATATCATCTTGATCAGACTAGCTTTCCACATCTGGCTCCTCCTCACATAAGAAATAAGAGTAAGCTGGATGGTCAGTGTCTAGAAGGAATCGGGCAGCTCAGTATTGCAGAGGCTATTAGCCATATGAAATTTGGCTGACTGTGACTTTCATGTTTTTGCTATTTAACTTTACTGTGGTAGAGACTTAAAGGTCACACGAATGATAACTCTGAACAAGGGCAGTCTTCTAAAGGACTAGCTTTTTCTGACTGGAGAAAATCATTTTATTAGAAGATTTATTTAATATGTTTTAAATTAAGTATAAGTTTGTATTTCTCTGTGTGCGTGTGACTCTTTCATTGCTGTGAAGCAACACCCAGCCCATGGCAACTTTTATAAAGGAAAACATTTAATTAGGATAGCTTACAATTCAGATATTTAGTCCATTATCATTATGGTAAGAAGCATGGCAGTGTGCAGGCATACAGCATGGTGCTGAGGTGCTGGGAAATTTACATTCAGATCTACAGGCAGGAGGAAGCCACAGTGAGCAACTAGACCTGAATTGATCTTCTGAAACCTCAAAGATCACCCACAGCAACATGCTTATTCCACCGAGGCTACACTTCTTAATAGTGCCAGTCCATATGGGCTTACGGGGACCAGTTTTTCAAACCACTACAGTAGGTGTGTGCATATGAATTTAGGTAACCATGCAAGGCAAATGCATCAGATCTCCTGGAACAGTAGTTATAGGCACTTGTGAACTACCAGACCTGGGTTCCCAGAACCATATTTGGGTGAACAATATGTATTCTTAACTGCTGATCCATCTACCCTGAACTGAGAGTAAGATTTGTTGTTAATTTTTTTTTTATTTTTCAAGACAGGGTTTCTCTGTGTAGCCCTGGCTATCCTGGAACTCACTTTATAGACCAGGCTAGCCTCGAACTCATAAATCTGCCTACCTCCGCCTCCCAATTGCTGGGATTAAAGATGCGTACCATCACTGCCCAACTGTTGTTAAAATTTTTATTTGTCATGTTTTTATGTGTGTGTCTGTGTGTGCCTGTGTGTGCCATATGTGTACAAGTGCCTATGGAAGCCAGAAGCAGGTATCAGACAGCCCAGAGTTGGGGTTACAGAGGGTTATTAACTATCTGATGTCAGTCCAGGGAAATAAGCTCATGTCCTCTGGGAGACTAGTTAGTGCTCTTATTCCTAGGTCCTTTCTGACTAAAGCAGTCATTCTTCCTCTGGATTATGACCCCAACAGGGTTGCATCTCAGATATCCTTCATATCAGATATTTATATTACAATTTATAAGGGCAGCAAAATTACAATTATAAAGTGGCAACAAAAATAAAATTATGATTGGAGGATCATACAAGATGAGGAACTGTATTAAAAGATGGCAGCATTTAGCAGGTTGAGAACCACTTGAGAAAGCCATGTTTTCTTTCTAAGTCCATGTATGCTCTGGCTCAGCACTGACAACTCTAGAGAACAAATAATGGCTTTCCATCTACTACACTAGTTTTAGCAGTTTCATTATTTCATACATACACAAAAATATTAATTTACAAACTACTGCTTAGCTTTTCTAAAATATATTTTTATCAATTCATTTTACATTTTCTCAGTTCTTCTTTTACAGCTCAGTCTCCTCTCCATATTTGCCCCTGCAGATATTTTGGACAGCAACAGTACTGGGTCAGAGTTTTTGACTGTGGAATGGCAACTCAATTCCTCCACTTGATGTCCTGTCTTTCTACTGGAGGTAGACTACAGGTTCCCTCTCCCAACTGCAGGGTGGTGTGTCCAAGGTTTTTCCTTTTGATTCCTTGAGAGTCTCTCACCTCTCAGGTCTCTGGTACATTCTGGAGCTGCAACACCCACCTTCTACCTCCTGAGATTGCCAGTTTCCATTCTTTCTACTGTTCCTCAGGGCTTCAATTCTGTTCCCCTAATACCTGATAATGTTCCCCATTTTCCCCTCCCTGTCCACTCTCCCACCCAGGTCTCTCCCTCCCCCTGTTACCCCTTCTCCTGTGATTACTTTATTGTTCCTTTTTTGGGATTGAGTCACCCTCATTTGGGTACTTTAGTTTGTTAACCTTCTTGAGTTCTGTGAATTTTATCTTGGGTATTCTGTACTTGTTTGGCTAATATCAACTTATTAATGATTGTATACCATGCATGTTATTTTGGGTCTGAGTTACCTCACTCAGGATGATTTTTTCCAGTTCCATGCATTTGCCTGCAAACTCATGATGTCCTTGTTATTAATAGCTGAGCAGTATTCTATTGCGTAAATGAACCATATTTCCTGTATCTATTGTGGGACACCTCAGTTGTTTCCAGCTTCTGGCTGTCACAAAAAAAAGGCTACAATGAACATACTGGAACACGTCCTTCTGTGGCATGGTGGGATATCTTTTGAGTATACGCCCAATAGGGTTATATCTGGCTCTTCAGGTAGATTTGTTTTCAATTTTCTGAGGAACCTCCAGATTGATTTCCAGAATGGATGTTCCAGTTTCCAATCCCACCACCAATGAAGTGTTCCTTTTCCTCTACATTCTCATCAACATGTGCTGTCACCTAAGTTTTTGATTTTAGCCATTCTGATTGGCATAAAGTAGATTCTCAGGGTTGTTTGATTTGCATTTCCCTGATTTCTAAGGACTTTGAAGATTTATTTAAATGCTTCTCAGCCATTTGAGATTCCTCTGAGGTGAATTCTCTGTTTAGTTCTATACTCCATTTTGTGATTGGTTGGTTGGCATTTTAAAATTTAGCTTCTTAAATTCATTATATATTTTAGAAATTAGCCCTCTATTGGAATTGAGGTTAGTGAAAACTTTTCCCAGTTTGTAAGTTGATGATTTGTCCTATTGACTATGTCCTTTGCCTTACAGAAGATTTTCAGTTTCATGAGGTCCTATTTATCAATATTTGATCTTAGAGCCTGATCCATTGGATTTGTCTTTAGAAAAATTCCCCCTACTTTGCTGAAGTTGTATATCAGCCATAGATGTCTTCTCACAGAATTTTGGAGGTTGCTTATGTATACTATCAGATCATCTGCAAATAGTGATACCTTGACTTCTTCTTTGCCCATTCGTATCCCCTTGATCTCTTTTTGTTGTCTTATTCCTTTTGGGAGAGCCTTGAGTACTATACTGAATAGATACAAGAAAAGTAGGCATCCTTGTCCCTGATTTTAGTGGGATTGCTTCAAGCATCTCTCCATTTAATTTGATAATGGCTGTTGGTTTGCTGTGTATTGCCTTTATTATGTTTAGATATGGGCTTTGAATTCCTGATCTCTCCAATACTTTAACATGAACAGGTGTTGTATATTCTCAAATGCGTTTTCAGCATCTAATGAGATGATCATGTGACTTTTTTTCTTTGAGTTCGTTTTAGCTTTTGATGCTAAAATTTGTTTATTCTCAATTTGGGATGAATTTTCATGTCAGTGACAAACATTATAAAAAATGTTCAATGCTGGTGCTAAAAATTTGAATTGAGCAGTCAATTTCATATCACCATAGCTTAAGTTTGTTATCAATGGACTTAAAAATCGTTCATATTGTTATATAGTTCTAACCTTCAGGTCATCATTAGTGAAAAGGCCTTTCAAAATGGTACTGTGTGACATCAAAAAACTGCAAAGACTCAGTGATCAAGAAAACATTGAGAATCTCACCACCAATCTCTCTTATACAGAAGCAGAGGAGGGGTAGCAGGTATATCTATGAGAGTAGTAGAGCTCTGCTCTCTTACTGAAACAGTTGGATATGAATTCTGACCCCTTTCCTGGGAAATACGGCAACATGGTAACTAACATACACTGTGGCGAAGTCTTAGAATTTATTCACCAGAAGCCTACAGCTTCTAAGCATTCAAAGACCTTAAAACAAAGAGATTTATCCAGTACCCTCTGAGGAGACAATCTTGCAGATGGAGATCTAAGTCTCTTTAGTGCAAAGCAAAGCTAAGCTTGTAATCAGCATTTCTGGTCACTATGATGTCAAACTCAGTAATATTAAAGGGCATCCTGGGTTCATCCCAGGCAATTACCCCATTATACCATCACTTCCACACAAAGCATATTGCTATCCAGTGACACTGACTAGTATTGCATCGATATGCACTTTGGAAAGGCCTTCTCTATAGTGATACCTTGTAGGTTTAAACCTCGTAATAATACACTGCCTTTAGTCTATCTATAACTAACTGGGTTACAGTTAAAGATAAACTGATATCAACTCGGCTGCTCATTTTGAATTGTTACCCATGTAAAGCAGATCCATAGATAATATGTTTAATTCTTCTTATACCTGAATCTGAATTGAGGATGTTTTATTGTCTATGCAGAATAAAAACCTAAAAAGCTAGCTTTCCTTCATGTGAGGAGGAGGTGTAAAGTCTTTAGCTATTCATTCACTGTGTGTTTACTAGAAGCTAAATGTAGGTACCTGGCACTGAGAAAACCTTGAGGTAGTCGGAGAGTTAAATGTCATTAGACTTCTAGGAAGCCTGGATTTAAGGATTCTCAAAGCCATGTTGTGATTCTAGTATGCTAAAGATTACTTGTATTTTTGTAAGAAGGTCAACCAAAAAATCGCACAAATTTTGTGGTTATTGAAGTCTCTGTATTTCCATGAAAAGTTGATTTTGGAGCTGATGATATGCCAAAATAAAATCAACTGACTGGGATGTTTATGTTTAGAATTTACCCAAAGCATATATCTTTGAATTTAATACAATGTTTCAAGAATTATAGTTTAGTTCTATTTTTTTAAAGCTTCTGAAATTTTGTATTGTAATACATGTGCCTGTGCAAATATACAACACTACCAATAGCCAAAGCTTTCATTAGGGGATTAAAAGATATAAAATAATACATCCTGAGCAAAATCATGTAAGAAAATCTAGACACATAGAAGCTATGAATAAAACATCACCAAATATTACACAAGTATTGATTGACAGCTGTAGGCTTTCTTATGTGAGTTTTGTGAATGAAACATTTATGATGTCATGAGGGTATCTTGTCATGTTTCATATGTAAACATGATAAGAAATTAAAATTTATCTGAAGGTAATGCGTAGCTCCTTCTCTAACAATGAATGACAATTACATATTTCTATGCTAGGAAAGTCATTCCATAGGGTGACTGATAAAACAGAAGGAAGGAGCAAAGGATTATGTAGCTCCTTCAGACTGATTTCTGTCTAATCAGTAGACAATTTGTTGAAATGAATCTTTTAAGTCATAAACCACAATATGATTTATTGGAAATAAATTTTAAATATTGGTAAAATCTTTGGCCTACAGCTCTATACAGTATATTGTGCCATTGCAGTGAGTCTGTGAACCACTGTGTCTTTGTTCTTAACCATCACTGTTGGATAAAGGTTGCCATGCACAATGTATAAATGAATGAATGGGGCTGCTTTCTGGGAAAAATTTTTTATTAAACAGGCACTTTTCTTGAGTACAAAAGGTTGTCAGTTACTAGCATAAACTTCAATTTAATCAAAAACTAGTATCACATATATGACTCAGTTTCTCCAAGAGGACATCAGGCTTTTGGAGATGAAATACATTGTTTATTTCAAGGTATTTAACATTTAGTTGCATAAGAACAATACACTTAAATTTTAGTTGTCACATCACTATAACTAAGCACTCAAATTTTGAGTAAATTGTTTCTAAATGGAAGCCATAGAAAGGTAAAAGATACCATGGAGTATCAACTAGATTAAATATATTGATTCACTAAATTTTTTATCACAAAGAATTGGGTTAACACTGAAATTTACTTGAAATGTAAAATCAATTACAGAGAACTAAATGTAAAGATACTGGAGCCTGATAATTGCATCTGTGTGCAAAAAGAGTCTGTGTCTGTGAGGTCTGTCAGGTTGTAACAAGAAAATCAGAAAGGCTTCCTTTTTCCTAAAAAACACTTTTTAATGATTGTCATGATATCTTAAAATATTACTTCCTAAAATTAAGGAGAAATTACAATTTTATTACTTGAAATCCATACAATTTTTATAAAGCGTTTGAATGCTCTGATACATAGCCAGAAATGAGGAATGTGTAGGTTGTATATTATTCATAGATCCAACAGTCCCAGAGAATTAGATCTACATCCGAGAGATATGACTTTCATCTCACCTTTTGCCAGCTGATTACACAGGGAGGGAGAAGATCAGTCAATCATCTGAAAGCTCCATCTTACTGTTCAGGTCAAGTACTCCGTCTTGTTTCTCAGAATCATGACATTGGTGATTATTTCCTTATTGTTTGAAGACAAGAAGGAGTGAAGATTCTGGATAGGAACATTTATTCTCCCAACATCTTTAAAACTTAGTTTGTGTGGCTTTCATAAAAAAGTCACACAATGCTACTGTAAGGGACTAAAATGTTATATTCCTGTCCACTTATTTTGAGTAGTCATCCTACAATTTTCTGCTTGAAAAATACACTTTGAAAATCTTTAGTAAGCTTCTGAATTACTTTGTCATTTGAATTAAGTACAACTATTTTATGCTTCTTTTCTGAGAAACTAAGTAATTTTTAACAAACTGAAGAAATTTTATGTGGGACAAAAATGTATTGGCATCTTTATAAATATCCCGCATGCTACTTCCAAAATTCTTCACAGTTCACATATTATGCTGCTAATTTGAGCAGTGAATCCAGCATATAAATAGATTTAATCAGTATCCTTGGCCCATCAGTCGTGTCTCCTGTACCTGTTCTTCTGTTTCATTTTCTGATGCTCTCTCCTCAACACCCTCAATTTGGCTTTTGTTATTCTCATCCAACTGAAAGACTAATGGCCACGAGCAACCACATGGCTGTAATTGCTATGTCTGCAGCTTACTCCTCTTTCTCATTTTTTCTGACTTCCTTGATGTCAAATATATAACAATTCTTCTTTTTTTTTTTATTGGCTATTTTATTTACATTTCAGATGTCATCCCCTTTCCCCAATTCCCCTTCCTAGAACCCACTATCCCACCAACCTCCTTTTTCTTGCTTTTATACCATTTTAATTGCATGCATGTATTAAGGTCAGTTCTAGGTTGAGGGTCTAGCAATACAATAGATGCATATAGTCAAGGAGCAAGCAAGACAATAAACAGAAATAGTAAAAGAACAAGCAAGCCATTAACCCATTTCATGAACACTCCCGTTATCACTGTTTCTAAGAGCTTATCAGGATGACCAAAATATCTGAGCCTACATCTCTGTCCTAGCCCAAAGCAATTTTCAGGTCTAAAGCTTACTTCCTTGTTCTAGCCTAAAATTTAGATTCCTGCCTAAAATTACTTTTTTGTTCTAGCCAAAGATTTAGATTCCTACCTGAAATTACTTTTTTGTTCAAGCCTAATGTCATATTCCTGCCTGAAGCCTATTTCCTTGTAGTTGGCCAATGTCATATTCTTGTCAAGCAGCCCATTTCCTTGTCCTTGGTCTATGTCAGAATCTTGCCAAAAAAAGCAACAAAGGCTCTCCACCTATCCCCATTTTTTATTTCATTTACAAGACTGAATCTGTCTTAGGTCATTCTGACAAGAATGTACTCCTTACCTATCATGCAATATGCATTATCCAAAGCAATGTACTTATGTCTTAAGTTGGTAAGGTTCTGTGCTGAATCTTACCCAGTCTTGGCTTGCCAGCCTGTTAATTTAATAACTCTGCCTGGGGGTCTATTTTCAGGTTAATGTCATGTACTTTGGCTGCCAATATGTTGATGATCTTAAAGACAAGCTTCAACATGATGTGCAGGAATAAAATTATTCCCAGAACAAAAAGGCTGACATGATCAAGTTATATATACTATTCTTGAAGCTTGACCAAAATAGAAATACTGACCTCAGGCCATGGGTAATTTTATCTGCAGTATCTGCCACATCAACTCTCAGCAGAGCAGCATTCTTTAAATCTATAATCTCACTATGCAAAGTTAAAACATCCAGACAGGTGTTAGAATTATGCCAAATACACTGCAAGTGTCTTTAAACTTCTTCCTAATTATAATGACTACCAATGTAAATTTTAGAACTAACATGAATCCAATGGTATTTGGCATAACAATTGAGATGGCTTCTTACTCTTAAATTCTGAACCTCCTTTCAATTATTTGAGTAGGATAAAGAACATCAATATGTTATTCCAAATGCCTATCTAAATCCTCTTGTATATTCAACACATTAGTAACATTTTTTTGTTAAACGATTAACAAAAGTAGCAGTCTTAACTCCTTCAAACTCAAAAAAAAAAAAACCATATAAATAAATTGAGAATAAATTTAGTAAAAGGATATCATCTTTTGTACCACTACTTAATGGCCTTTCTGGAAACATTGGGCGAAGCTGGAAAAGTAATGAGTGCTTGTAAAGATACTTTCAGAAGTAAGACTTTAAAAAAAAATACCAAAAATATGGTTTGGGAACTTCTGTCTAGTCATTGGTATGTTCAGTTATATATCTGATGATGTATATATATCTCTGATGTATAAATTGTTAGTCTATTGTTTGTCTAGTGGAATCCTTTAAAGCATGTTGAGTTGGCTATGTAGATGGCTTTGTACATTGTGAGGAGGTAAGGCACTTAAAAGTGATGTTTTGGGGGATGGATAGATGGCATGCTGATCAAGAGAACTTGTTGCTCCTGAAGAGAACCCAGGTTCAGTTTCCAGCACACACATGGTATCACAACTATCAAAAACTCCATTTTTTGGGAACCTGACACCCTCTTCCAAACTTCTACAACACCTGGTATTCACTAAGTGTACATACATATGTACATATAAAACATATACACACAGAGACATATAAATGTAAATTGCATATTCTTTTCTAAATACTGATAGATGGATTTTCTAGAAAAGATGCACAGTAATGTCTATTTGATCCAAATAGAGAGAGATCAGGAAAAGGACAGACCCAGGAGTGATCACCCTTACTCCAATGAACCAAAGAGTGTCTAAGAGAGTTACTTAGAAGAACACAGTAATCCAGGCAGGCCATCTTTGTAAGACTCACCCAGCATGTCTGAGGATGAAAAAACCTGTACCTCTGAAATCTGCTGTACCAATTAAGGAATGTAGTACCCCTCCCTAACCTTACCTGCAACCCTGCATCATTTCTCCCTCCCAATTTTTTCCCAAAACCTATATATTTCAAAAGACTGGATGAATCTTATATGGGACTAATACAAATCAGTATCACTTAACCTGAGAATTAAAAACAGAAAGCATTTGGAAATTGGGAAGGGGGCCAGATATGTAGGATTTTGTCTGAATAGCTAAGACAACTGTAGACTCATGTGTGCAAATACCAGACCCATAGGGACAGCACTAATAGGAGGTATGGCCTTGTTAGAGTAGGTGTGTCACTGTGAAGGCAAGCTTTAAGGTCTCTTATGTGCTCATGCTCTGCTTAGTGTGGCATTCAATCTCTTCTTGCTGCCTGCAAATCATGGTATAGAACTTTCAGCTCCTACATCACCATGTCTATCTGCTCATTGCCATGCTTCCCACCATGATTATAATGAACTAAACATCCAAAACTCTAAGCAGCCACAATGAAACATTTTTCTTTAAAAGAGCTGCTATGGTCACAGTGTCTCTTCACAGCATTAAAACACTAAGGCATGGGAGAAATGAGCATGCAGGGTTTGTACAGATGACTGCCATTACTTTCTTGAGTACCTTTTTTACTCCATGCTTTTTTTCTTTTTTAAGAACTCAAAGAATAGAGAATTACATCTGTGATTAAAGTTTTCCCTTGCCATGAGGTCTTGCTCATGTTTTCCAGCTTATGTTTTGTCTCGCTCAGCCTGGGTAATTCCTGTTGACGCATTTTCCTGTTCATTCATTGTTTCTCCTTTCCATTTGTTCCACTAGGCATCCTGTCTGTAAATTTCAGTCTTGTTATATTATTCTTAAGGTATTTTTCAATTTTCTTCATGGTCATGTCTTCTAACTTGACAGAAACTCTCCTTTTGTATTGATTTTCTTTTATGCATACTTTGAGTGTGATGGCGATTTGGTTTTAGAATGGAAGCTTAAAACGCTGTGACTCAGTCCCAACAGAGAAGAAGACATCTGTTGCTTTCCTTGTTATGCACACTAATTTTTTGTATGCATTTTTATGTGAATGACTGTGAGCTATACCCAGATCTTTGTGAGTAAAATATTAAAAGAACATGGGCTTTACTTAATTTTATGTGTGGATTTCATTAATATTTCTAGATAAGGAAGGTCTTGTGTTGGTTGCTCATGTTATATGTAGGTCAAGTTCAGGCTCCTCAGTTGACCTTCTTGGAGGCTCTTGGTTAGTGAACGTTTACCTTGCTCCTGCTGGGAGACGTTCGATTTCAGTTCCCTGACAGACACCACTTCCTATAGAAGAGAGGCCTTTTTGCTTGCTGACCTCGGATTATCTTCAATAATAAAAATACAAATACATACAAATACAAAAACAAAAACAAAAACAAATACATACAAATACAAATACAAATACAAATACAAATACAAATACAAATACAAATACAAATACAAATACAAATACAAATACAAATACAAATACAAATACCAACACAAAGGAAGGTATCCTTTGAGTAGCATGCAGAGAGGTTTATTGGTACAGGATCATCTTCAATATCTGTTGACATAGTAGGGAAGCTCTTTGCTTTTCTTGATCTTGTAAAAAAGCACTCTCTCCTCTGTCTTCTCAGGGAACAGGCTGCAGATGGTGACTGTTATTTGCCAAGAAATACAAATCTAAGTTCTACATCCATCTATGCACTAAGATTAAATAATTTTCATCTAAAATGTTCAGCCTTATTGTTTCTACTGTATTTTTTAAAGAAGATAATTGTTGACTGGAACTTTTTGTTACTGTTCCCATTGGCTATTCAAGTTTGTTCTTCTTTTCCATAAAGTCTGTTTACAAAAGGTCAAAAGAGAACTGATAAAGGGGCCTCTGTCACACAGCAACATGACTAAAATGCCTTTGTTGAACATAACCCTAGATACTGTTCTAATTGTATTTCCTGAAGGATATTAAAAAATAATTAGTTTATGCAAAGAAAGAAAGCTTGTTCTCAACATTAGATCCACAGAGAGTACTTTATTCTATCAGATAGAAAGCTTTAAAAGCAAAGATGAAGCTTCCATAAAGAAGGACTTTTGCTGTGGCATGCAGGTTCATCTCTAGCCAGTCCATTTAAGCTACCTTGTGTTGATGGCAATGCCTACAGACTTTAACACACAGGTCTCTAGAATTACATGAGCCAATTTCTTGAGATAAACAGTAATACGAAGTTATGTGCTGTTATGATACATAAAATATACAAAATTTTCCAGTGTAATATAATCTCAGGTACACAATGAAGAATAATTACGTCGTTGCAAACTTGTTATTTCTTCAAAAAAGATAGATTCTAGAGATAAGACCTCTGTACTCTAGCTTAAGGGCCTAGAGAAAGCTCTGGCCTGGCCTCCAAATAGCTTTACTACTTAAAGATAGTATAGAGGCATTGGTGGATTAGCCAACTATGCTACTTGTTGTGTGAGCTTGGCAACCTTTGTCTCTAAAGGTCATTTAGACTCCTATCCAAATTCATTCCTAGTTGTAGGAGCTTGATATGAATTGGCCCAAAGGTGAACAACAAGCTATACATCCTTCCTTTGGAAGAACAGCCCTAGATGCTTAATTTCCCTGAGTTCCCTTGTAGACCAATGGTCACAAGGACCTCCATGCTCTCAGTACTCGAAAACACAATAATCTGACTCCTTGCAACCACATTTTGATGAGCTTTGAGGGTTCATATAAGAGTACATATCCCACCAATGACAGCTTCATTTCAAAGCCTAATTACACCACAAGAATTTCCCCTCCAACAAATACCATCACATTTCAATTTAAGTTCAATATGTGGATCTTGTGTTTATGGGTACAATGTACATATATATGTATGTACTAGTACATGTGCTTATGGGTACTCATGGAGACCAGAGAAATATTTCTTCAGCTGTTTGCCTGTACCTGACTTCACCACATTTTTTGAGATAGTTTTTCACTGAACTTAGAGCTGTCTCTTCCCATTAACCTAGATGGCCACTGAACTCTACATCTTTTTCTGTATCTCACTCCCTCCACTAATACTGAAGTTATAATTTTGCACAGATATGCTGGTTTACATGAATCCTGAGAATTTTATGTATGTTGATTTGCTTTCATAACACGTTCTCTTACTTGTGGAAACATCTTCCAGGTCCCTCAACACATGAATCTTGAGAAGATGCAAAAAATTCAGGCTATAGCATAGTCCCAGGAAATGGATATCTGAACTGAACCAGTATTCCTAGCAAACTGATGAAGAGGAAAATGTGCTCCCTTTTGGCATCTCAACTCTCTGACATACCATAGAGCCTCAAGAACATGAATCAGGTCTTTTTGTTCCCCAGCCCTATCATGTCTCAGTCATAGTAACATTTAGGAAAAAAAATGAGGCTCCTGTTTAAATTAAGATACACTATAGAGGCAGTAAGATGGACAGGATGGACAGATGGACCTGTTGGGCCTTTATCTTATTGTGTCAGGGTCTGCAAAATTCTTTTGGCATGACTGATTGCATGGTTCATCCATCTCACATTTTTAAGATGTTAACATTGTCCAACTCCTGACAATCTAAGGAATATATAAATCCTAAACACATGGTTTCAGCAAATTTCAAGTCTCTGTATTACTTCAGACTTTAAAGTCTCTGTCTTTTCACTTTTAACCTTACCTGTTCTATAAGAATTTTAAACCAACTTTTGTAGCTGCTACAACATTGAAAGGTAAAAACCACACTTGCAAAATTAGAGATTCTTCTGGTCTGTGGCCAAGAGTAGATTATTGAATCTTAGAAATGTTTTGATTCAACACAAACAAGGATTAGAAAATTCTTCATTCCATAGTTGGAAAAATTGTTCAGGCAATGGTGTTTAATATTAAGGGCATCTCTCAAGCCTGTGCTCCAAAGTCAGATTTTTTTCTTTTATTTATGGCATCTCCAGAGAGCTGCCCTGTCTGTTCCTTGTACTTTCTCCATTTTTGATACCTTCTTTCCAATACTAGATCAGGTCTTCCAGCCTCCAGAATTTCTGGCTTATGCAATCTCTCTGTTGTTCTTATCTCTTCACCTCTTACTTTCTGGCTTAATCTCATTTTACAAGGAATGTCAACTTTTAACATATTGGGGTTCTTTTTCTTTCTTTTATATATCCCCCTTTATTAATTTACTTGCTACTATATTTCTGAAAGACCTCTTTTAATTGCCATATTTCTTATTAAGCAATATTATAAATGGATTTCTTTTAAAAAAAAATAGCTCACTTTGCCAGATGAGTTTAGAAATGACTATATTCTGTCAACTTTTAAACTATTATTCTTAATTGTTATGCTCACAATAATTACAAATACAAGGTTGAAATTCAATTTCAAATTAAAGTCCATGTTTTAATATGTGCTGAATTGTATAGGTGCACCCATATGTTAATGCTCTAAAATGAATAAGAATGATTGTAATCATACATTTTTGACTGTAATTAGGGAACAAGGATTTTGTCCATATGAATCCTACCCTACTAGGCCTATGTCCTCATAACAAGAAGCTATGAGGGTAAAGACAAGAGTGGAGAATAGATTACATTAATATATAAAAAACAAGAAGCACCTGTCATCTAAAAAAATGGCCACAGAGAAATCATCTTTAACAACACCTTGAACTTCTAACCTTTGAAACTGGGCATAGTGATTTTCATTGATTTCCAACTGGACAAGATCTAGACTAGCCTTGGAGGTAAACCTCTGGGTATTGTAGTGGGAAGTCTTCTAGGCTATTTTAATTGGGGTGGAGACATCTACCCTGGCTGATGAACTGAATGAGAGGGAGAAAGCAAATAAAACACCGGTGTTTTACCCTTATTCTACTTCTGAACCTTAGAGGCAATTTAATCCTGTTCTCCACACTCCTGCACCATAGACAAATGACAACAGAGTAGAGTTTTGAAGCATGATTCAAAATTAAGTTGGCTTTCTTTTCCTTGATTAGACACTTTATCCCAGAAGAATACAAACAATTAACACAAGGCATACAATTAATCTCTGTTTAGCACTCACTCTAGGACGTGACTTTTGTACTTGGACTTTTGGACTTTTGGAACACATTTGGACACACACACACACACACACACACACAGAGAGAGAGAGAGAGAGAGAGAGAGAGAGAGAGAGAGAGGATATATAGATATATATATATACTTGCTAAGGAAAAATTATTTTATAAATGATGTTATATAGATTAACATACTTTTACCTATATTTTTAAAACTTGTCTTCCTGATGTGGAGAATATATTACATGTCAGTCATATAAGTTGTTGGTTTAAAATGCCAAGGTCTTTATCAGAAATATATTTTATTTTAAAAATGCACTTTTAATTTACTCAAAATTTATTAGAAAACAGTCAAAAGCTTACAAATCATGATAACAGAGATGATAAAATGTATCTCTTTATGAATATAAATAGAGAATTTACGTGACAGCAGTCACCAGAGAACTGGACAAGAGAAGACGCTAGGCATCCTCTTCTCCAGCAAAATATCCTGAGATGCCAACTGAATACAAGTGGTCGGGACCTTTGCATTATGCCTCATCCAGTAAGGTCTGCTGTCTCTCAGTACACTAAATTGAAGAGTGAGTCATAAGGAGATCAATACTGTTAAACTCCTGCAAGGCTACTTGGACCCAAACACATTTCATTTCCTCATTAGCCATGAAGCCAGAGACAGTAGGGGGGGAGGTTCCATCTGAAATTACATGCAGATGGAGCCTCCAAAGA
>JANHMN010000228.1:0-27420 GCA_030674055.1 Rhabdomys pumilio
AGGTTATATTTGTGAGTGAGTGTGTGTGTGTGTGTGTGTGTGTGTGTGTTCATCCCTGAAATTATACACATACAAGTAATATTATACGGACTGAGCAGGATGTATTTGTGTGTGTGCATGCATGTGTGTGTGTGTGTGTGGTTGTTGTTATTGTTGTTGTTGTTCTTTTATTCTTTTAGGCCATCCTGCATAGACCATGTGTGCCAGCCAGTGCTATGCACCTCACTGAATAATGTATTGAAGTTTGTTCTAGAGAGCATACTTCATTCCCCATCATCCACTAATTCTGTTCTATCTGTTCCAGTATTTCTGAATCACAAAAATTTTTTAGCTCTGCCTAAGTGATAGGCTACACTGGGAATGTAAATGTGCTTGAGGACCCGTGGAAACAGACTGCTGTGACATCCCAGCAAATCTCTGTGCTTTCCAGACTTGCAATCTTAGAGCCTTGTGCTTCAGTGCACCATACATATTGAAACATCTCTTCTGCACAAATATTACACCTGCTACCGGCCCTGAGGATAGCCCAATGTGAATATGAGAAGCAGATGATTATCTGATAAAACTGTAATAAAAGCAAGATACGTCAGCACAGTAAGAATTTTATTTAAGGCCTTCAGGCATAAGAAATTAAATGAATATGCTTTGTTCTAGAATACTACAGAACTAGAAAGAATTTGTAGTTTTTCTAAAGATAGATTAACATCTAGACTGTAGCTCATATTAGAATGCAAAATGTAAGCTACCTCCCTTATTTCCAAGTCCACAGACAGTTGGAAAACTCACCATATCATTGATGTCAAATATTGGCAACAAACATCACCTGAGATGATGAACATCTCTATGCTGTATGTAAAAATGATATGGCATTTGAAATGCAAGCATAACAGGTTATAGTTGAGAAGGAATTAGTGTTTGTTACATTTATTGGTTATGTGAGGCTCCCCTGTCCATGAGGTAGCCACCTGGGATTAACTTCATTGTACATATGAAGAAAGCAGTAAAACATTAACTAAATAGTGTCATCTGTGTGTAGGAGCAAGTGCACCGTTCTTAGAATGGTGGCTCTCAAGGTGCACCAGTGCCACCCGTCATCTTGACAGAGATGCAGATTCTGGGACCCAGCCAAGAACCACTGCACTGGAATCTCCTTAGGAAGGCAAGCACACTCTTTTGATAAGTTCTTCTGGTGACTCTGATGTGCTCAAACTTGAGATCAGCAGACCTTGGGAAATAGTATTTGCAAGGATTCTCTCTATTTAGATGATAGAACTTTAACTGTTTCCCTCTCTTTCGAACAGTTTCTGATGGCATTATTTTAAAATTGATTCACCTGTTTTCTGATGCTCTTAATACTTAAATTTGTAACAATTTGATGACAAACATTTCTGCTAATTTTTTTCACTGTTATATTTTCTTATCTCCTGTTCTACTGGATACTTTCCATTTTTCTTAAAATCCCATAAAGAAAATAGAAAATTCAGCTTTTGGAGTTTTGTTTTTAAATCATTTTTAAATGTAAGAGTCATCGTAATCCTCTGAGTCTGAATAATGTTATTTTCGTGTGTTCTCCCTGGGCTGCCCTTTTGGCACTGGGCAACCAATTGGCATGCTTTTCCCTGGGGCAGACCACCCCTTCCAAACTTTCCCCCACTGCCTGTATTCTTTGTGAAGAGCTGAGGCCTCATGACTTTCCCCATGCAGTTTGGCGTGTTCATCAATGCCATCCTTGCTTTGCATTGAAGAGATCGTGTTCTTAAGAATTTATGAGTGTAGCTTTTGATATTACAAGGAGACACGATCTCAGGGGAAACTTTCTGATCCTCCGGATTTTATAATCTTTCTGTCTCTGCTTCCATAGTGTTCCCCTGAGCCTCAGATGGAGTAGTGTTTGCAGACCTATCTATTGTAGATATATCCACTGGGCTCCACAACTCTGCACTTTGATTGGTTGTGTTTTCCATCTGTTGCAAATAGAAATTCCTTTGATGGGGGTTGGGGGAGGAAGACAACATCTATCTGTGGGTATAAAGATGGATGTTTATAGATTGCTTTTAAGGATTGTGCTGATTTAAGTAAGTTCGAGATTATAGAGTCTCCTTCAATTAATTATGTTTTTTCTAGAATTGAATGCTAGATGACCACTACTAAGCATGGTTTCCCTCCAACTGAAAAGATTTTAAGTACAATTAAAGAGCTATTTGGTGACTGCCAAGGTATTTGTGCCACTAGTGCTCCCTTAGCCTTAGTGTGTCGTGTTGATGGTTGATATGACTCATAAGCCTCAAAGCTGGGTAGGACTGTTGGTTGCCTCCATCCTTTGGAAGCTTGCCAGAGCATCTTCAAGTACGATGACAGGGAGGGGTCATTCTAGTCAGGTCCAGCTCAGGAGTCTCTATGCCTTTTTTCTGAAGTTCATGCTGTCTTCAACAACAGGGACTTACTTTCCACCTCTGAGGGTATCCAAGGGACAAAAGGTTATGCTGTGTGTTTTGGGAGTCTCTTGGATAGCCCTAACTTAACTATTCAAAAGAGGGCTTCTAATACTGGGTGTTAGGGGTTTTGGTTAGTTGGGCTTTGGCTTTTCAAGAGAAGAACATCACCCCAGATGAGAAAATTTTATTAACATTCTATTTCTATATCTACACACAGAATTATGTTCATTATAGGCTTTATATTTAGGCAATTAGTTAATGATGTAATTCCTTGTGGCTTTTCCAGACATCCTTATTATGCCTTTACCCATCTCCCTCCTTCTATATTTATCTCTCCCTCCACTTCCGTTTTTTCCCTTTTAAATCAGTTGTATCCTGCCACTCCTCCTTCCACTCCTCGTACCTACTTCAATATTTACTTTCCTCTATACATATATGCATGCAATAACAATTATGGGGGAGAGGATGCAAGAAATGGCCATGAATTTGTAGAAGAGCAAAAAGGGGTATATGGGAAGGTATAGACGGATGAAAGAGATGGAAGAAATGCAATTAAATTATAACCTTACAAACCAAATAAAAATAGAAATAAACAATAAGGTAATTATAAGGTTTTGAAATAAAGCTTGTGGAGGAATGGATCTAGCTGTGGGTCATTACAAAATCCTCCCCCAGGGCATGAAATGCTGAAACCTAAAAGAATTCCCTGTAAAACCAGATGGTATCCTACAAAATTATGCGTAGAAGCATCAACACAATTGTTAATTGTGTCCAAAACGAAGCAGGACAGAAACAGTTGATATTAAAATGTAAAGGTAAGAAACCAAATTTATTCTTTCTGGGATATCCCAGTAAGAAACAGAAAAGCACAGTTATATCCAAGACTATCTAACCAATGGCTTGACAATTTTATGGCCCTTCAGGAGGTAACACTGGCTCCCAGCATGGAATATTGCTCTCAGAAGCATGTGCTAACACTCTTCCTAGCACTAAATAGGACTGGTTTGAATGTTATGTCCAGGTCAAACTCTGGTCTTTCCAGAACAGAAAATTCAAAAGCAACCCTCATGATTTTATTGTTACTAAGAAGACCATACACTTCTAGTTAAGTAGAATGTGTCTATATACAGTCCAGAAAATAAGAGAAAAGCAGCAAATTGAATGTATTTGCTTGTCAGATTGTCAAAGACCATAATTTGACTTTCCGTGATGCTGTCCTTTGGAAGAAAGAGTTCTTTTTCTCATTTCCTATTCAGAAACAAAACTTTTGACTGATTTCATTTTTTGGCTTAGACCCAACTGAGGAAAAGGTTACCAAAAATGAATCTCAGAATTTTGCTGATTTAGCCTTAGTCTTGAAGGCCTTTTACCCCTTCATTTTGATCATTTTCTTTTTCTGATGGTCCAAAGTAGACTAAATTATATTTAATTGTTGAATGAATTCCAATCTAAACTAAAGTTATTAATCTGTTCGGTAGAGATTGATGTGGTTAGCTTGGACGAATTTCAAGATCAACCCAGGTAACAATGCTAGGACAAGCTTCACGTTTAACCATTTTTTTCTCCCTTAAACATAACCATAGCACTCGATTTTCTAAATGGTTTAACAGGAGAATATGTATTTTTGAAAAGGATGATTTTTTTTTTTTTTACAAAGGAAAAAATATAGGTCATTTCTGTCAGTGCCATTTGGGTAGAAAAGTCTAGAACATCACCAGATGAGAGAGGAGTCATTAGTAGCCAGTGACGTGTGGCCTCAACCATAAGCTGAAGTGTTTCTCTAAGACAGTAAGACAGGGATGGGGTCCCTTCAGTCAGTAAATGAACTCCACCATCACTTGGAATTGTGATGGATGGAGAGAGCTTTAATGACTTTTGATGCACTCCATCAGATCAAACAGTACACAGAGACCTTGTAATGTTACAGAGCTTATCTCATCTCACAATTGCTGGGCAATTGTGTGTATCATGGGAAGATACAGTACTAAGCAGGATTCCAACCAGAAATGGTTCATGATCATCTGAAAAACATACATCTCAGTTTGGACATTGGTAAAAATAAGAGACACAGTTCCAGTTTTATTTATTTATTTTTTCATTATGGCACCCATTCTTTGAATTCCAGAGGATTATTTTCCCAAGAAAGCAATGAGACTTCTGAGAGCCAGGGTACAAGTTCACATCCCATGCCTGTGTGTGAGAGACAGCACTGTTTTTTGTACAAGTGGACATTAACTTCCAGGCTGTTTCCAAAGGTGTTAAATTCCTTTCCAAAGTTCACAAATAAAGGAATAAGATTATTTCCCAAGCTCCTCTAATTTATGGCAATCAACTGTAATGACTTTCTCTCATTAGACTTTGTCTAAATTCTTAAGCATTAAACACTGAGTGAAGGGATTCCATTTATCCTTTCTAGTTCATAAAGTGAACTGCTCATATGAATGAAAAGAATCCTTTACGTTTTAAAGAATGCCATCTGGTTCTGATATTCAAGAATTTGGAGAACAAGTCCATGTTTACTCTAGAATTTCATCTTAATAACATCCCATCTGGACTAAATTTCCCATACTGGAATATCAACTAGTTTGTTTTACACTCTAATACTAAAGCCCCTCCTCGTTTTTTGATTACAAGAGGCTTTTCTGAGAATAATCTTACAGTGCAGACTTGAAAATAGAAATAGATTCCAATTGAGGTCAGGCATCAGGGTCATGCTGAAAAATAGGATGTCCTCATTAGGATGCCTCTGGACTCCTGCAAGTAGGAATCCACCTTAGGTACAGTTTTTATTATGATACAATGCGACACATGGCCTTTACAAGAACATGAAGAGCAATGTCAGATCGGAAGTCACTCCTAGAAGTTTTTCTTAACTCTGTCTCTACATTCTCTTCCTTCTCTTCCTTTTCTTCCAAGGCCCGTACATGTGTGCTTCGCATAAGCTCCGCTTATTCATCTACACAGGTCCTTCTCTATATGATGGCACAGTTTGGAGATGTTCAGGAAATTAAGAGCTCAAGTCCTAGAGATTGTTTCTTCAAAATTTTAAGAGAAATGGTGGATTGACTGTCCTTGGATGAATGGGTCACCTTAGTTTTTCTTTTTGATGAGTGATCTATCTCCTGTCAATAAATCATGATAAGGAATCGGTATGGGTCACTTGATGAATGAGACTCTCACTGTAAAAAAATATTATATTTCTTTAGCTTTCATGCATTGGGCACATGTGGAAATCATCTGCAAGAGCTGTACCTGTGGGTACAACTTCCTTGCAACATGTGGGACCCAGGAATCAAACTCAGGTCATCAGGATCAATGGAAAGAGCTTTTACACCCAAAATGCCTTGCCTTCTGTGGGCTTGGCACTTTCAGGAACCAAGGCTAGGTGATTTTCCAGAAATTTCTGTGGAGCCAAGCAGACATTGAAACACATTTAGTAGAAAACAGAAGATTTGAATTCCTTGATGATAGCATCTAGCGTTTCAGAAACCATTTTCCTTTGGTCTAAGTTTTTTTTTTTTTTTTAAATTGTACTGAGGTATTTTCACAGGTCTTTTTTGTCAAAAGACAGTGAGATAACATGATATCACTGTTGACTTTGTAGATTTTCAAATGAAAATTGGTACAGACTAACAATCATCTAGGTGTGAAATGCTTGTTGTGATACTACAGATTCAGACAAATTTAACTTTCTCTCTCTCCCTTTCACAAACACACACACACACAAACACACACACACACACACACACACACACACACTCACACACACTTGCAAGTGTATTCTACGTATTTCATTTTGCTGTAAAGTATTTGTATACCAAAGATACCTGCTGCTCCTTGAGAAACCACCTCTATTCCCTTATTAAAGTACAAGACAGTACTCTGCCGTATTTCTCTGAGTTATTAAAATATGGCTCTTATTAAAAGGCTATATGCTAAGTTTCTCTTTTTAAAAAAATGCTTCACAGAGGTTCTGCTCGAGCACATTGTTTCTTACATTGTTCTGATCTTCTTTTAGAATCCTGGATGCTTACTCTACAGGAGTTTACAGCAGGCACATGTCTCTAGAAATGGCTCCCCTGTATCCATACCTCTACTGTGAACTTTTCTTTATTACCTTTCACTTGTCAAGGGAAAAGCATTGAATCAAAACCACTTGGCAGTGTGTCAGCTTGTGGAATCATGCCCAACTATAAAGGCATGACTGTTTACTGTATCAAGCACAGAGGCAGTAAAAACGTGCCTGGTACTCAGTGACCTCAACAGAAAGACATAAAACTTCACAATGTTGTGTAAGATAAAATGTACTTTAAATAAATGTAGGCATTTACCAGGTTCTCTAGTAAATACCATTATGTGGCAAGAAATATTGCATTTAGATTGTCATGGAAATTTTAGCTCTGAATGCTAGCTGCCAGATCAGTTCTTTAGAAGCATCAGAGTAAAGGGGAGAATATTTAATTCATAACCAAATAGCTCCAAAGTCGATTGAGATCAATTTAAAATAGTTTTTGCTCAGGTTCAAGGGAAGCTCATGGTCAGAAGGATGCAGGAAAAAATTAGTTATTGCACACACACACACACACACACACACACACACACACACACACACTAAATATTAAGAAAATAAAGGAAATACATTTTCTAAATAAGTGAAACCTAGGTTCAAGTGGCAGAGGAGTAGTTGTGAATTTTATAGATGAAGGTTGCTATGAAGGGCCCATTAGCTATGCTCAGTAAGTTATAAACATAAGGCACACACAATTTAAGTACTCATTCTGATATGCCAGTTTAGAGTTTTAACCTCCACAAGTCCCGGAGCTGTAGGTATCCTTAACCTTTTCTACCCCATCACATTATTTTCCTCTTGCTTAACTTTATTATAAAAATATGTAAATCGTGTAACTTTAATGAGAAAGCAACCAGAGCTTAATTTCCCACTGAAAATTAACTTTCTAAATTTTTAACATAAACTATGCTTGCTGTCATCTGCACTTCTAGACCTACCAGAGACACTTCTTGCTCCTCAGAGTGACGGAAGCACTGTGTCTTCTGTCTTACTCCAGGAAGGACATCAGGTGCTGCTGACCTACCCCAGACGATCAGGACTTAGGAGTCAATTAGCTCCTGCCAAACAGTCACCAGCATCTGAGATCTGATTGGAACTTTGCTCAAGCACAATGACAGGGCTGTCTCTCTCTTTGAAACCGATTATGTAGCTCACTTATACTTAAGAGGTATTTCTTTCCATGTGATTTGATCTAATTATTGCCAAAGAAGGAAATAGAGTCTGCATTTTAATTCTGTAAATGTGGTGTGCTATTTGTACAAACATAGTGATGAAAACATGTAAGGTGAAAACCACATGTCACCCCTACTCTGTGCCTCACTCACCTGCCAGCTCAGAGACAATTCTCCATGACCGGTGTTCTCAGTACCATGGCCTTGGTGTATTTTTCTTCACAACCGTTTAAAATTGATTTCATTTCCCCCTATGTATTAGATAATTTTTTTTACATCTAAATCACTTGTATTGTCCAGAACCAATACAATTCACAATATCAACTTTCCAAATGAAATTGATTAGTTCTTAGCATTGCATTCCCTTCAGGAGCTGTTGTGTAATTTAACTAGCTTTCTGAACGTTTAGTTACTAGATTTTGACTATCATTATTTTCATATCTATGTGCTTGAAAGCCAGATCGCTTGGTTAAATTTGGAAACTTTAAAATTTTGATAGGTACCATAAAATCTCACGAAATGGAGTACTTAGTGCCATTGACTTTATTTTAAGAATAAAATAAGAAAACTGAGTCTTAAAAGTTAAAGACGTATTTCAGAGGATCTAAGGTTGATAATCGAAGTTTCGAATCAAGGATTTGCTATCAGCTTCCTCTGACTCCAAGCTTCACCATGTCCACCTGGTTTCATGACTTCCTAAAACCTCTGAAGATGGGAAGTGGAACAAACAGCCTTTACATTGTTAGAATAGCAGAGCCTGGTGCTAGGATGGGCAATGCGAAGTTTCAGGATTAGGAAAACAATTGACCAATCACTCCTTTGCACAACCCTGGATTCTACAGATGTTTAAATATAGTGGAATGCATTCGATCACTTATCGGATAATACCTGAACAGCTCTTCACTGCCTAACGTGACAAAATGCCAGCAAAATATATCTTAAGATACAGTGACATAGTTTTTTACCTCTTGAAGAAAATGAAAAATATTAACCAAATCATGGTGAGAATAGGGTGAAACTTTGACTAATCAGTATAAACATGTCGGTAATATATAGGCTTAAAATAAATTTTTTTTATATAGGAAAAAATGTCAGGCTAGGATTCTTAGGGGAAAACGCTCACTGAGCTAAACTCCATTCAGGGTGGGAGTAACAAGAGAAAGAAGATAATACAAGAAATCCAAAGATTTCCAGGCACAGGCCTGAAAGTTCCAGAGACTGAACAGTTCCAACTCCATGGGGGCTGAGGAGAAGTGTACAGAAAACATAAGCAGAGTCTATATCCTGTAGGGCCTCATTAGTCTAGGAAGGGAGCGTTATCATTAATAAAATGGGAGTCATCAAAAGACCTTCAGGAGGGTACAAATCACTACAGCAGCAGAGTATAAAATGATTATTTGGCTGCCAGCAGAAATGCTCCTCAGTTTATGGAATATGCAACAATATGCAATTGAAAACAACTTCTCTGAGAAGAAACTCCATGTGCTTAAAAACCACACCTGAAGATGGCTAGGATCTCTTTTTCTCTTTATCCGCCGGTCTGTCCTCCCCCCTCCCATATATGTCTGTCTAAAAGAAGCTAATTACAAATTCTTTGTTAAACATGAAGCACCAGTGAAAAGAATCACAACCATGATTAGGGGATAGTGATACATAAAAGGGTTAAATTATCGCACTTACCAAATCAACTCAGCAGGAAATGCAACATCAAATTAAAGTTAACTGACTGCCTCTAGAGACCACTTGTGGAGGCACAGTTTTGGAAGAGGCCACTTCAACTAAGAGAGGGTGGAAGATGGTTCAGAGCAGAGACTACGTCTCTAGTCCCATGTTCCTAGGCTCTATATGTGTTCCGAGCATCCTGAACTACTGAAAAGCGAAGTTTTCAAAAGGAAGACAAAAATAATACTCTTAGGCTAAACATGCTACTCCAGCCCTTCAAACATCTGGAAGAATATTCCAGACATATGCACAAACTTCTGGAATGCTAACATGGGGACCAAAGAATGTGTGATCTCAACACCTGGCGTGGTGGAGTTGCAAGAACAAATCACAAGACTCTGGCTTTCTCTGTGTACCACAGGAGGGCTCAGAGAAACTCTTTCCATCTGCTCCAGGATTATGTTTACTCTGAAGGAGAGCTGCCCAGAGATATCCATGAAAAAATTCGACTGCCACAGTCTTCAAGCCGCATATTGCATTTCTTGGTGAGGCAGCTGTGCCATTTTTCTAATCCCTCATGTCCCAGTGGCCACAGAGCACGTCCCCAATGACACTATGATATACCTCTTGATTCATACACCTTTCTCCATATGAAATTCCTCCACTGCAGTGGTCCACTATGTCTTTTAGCATCAAACTCTAATGTCTGGTCAGGGAACAACACAATATTTGGGGGGAACTAGAAACAAATCAAGCATTTGAGATTTAACAGTGAATAATTTTTGTCAACCTGGAAGCCAACAGACATTTTCTATTAATCAAAGTTAAATGTGGTAAAATGGGTGAGTGAAATGGCTCAGCACCAGAGGAAGTTGCCAAAAAACTGAGACCCTGAGTTTGAGTTTGATCTTAGAAGCCTATGTGGTATAGAAGAAGAGAACTACTCTCTATAAGTTGTCTCCTAACTACAACACCCATTCTGTAGCATGTATGTGTGTCAATGTGTCTGTGTCTCTCTCTCTCTCTTTCTGATGTGTGTGTGTCTGTATGTGTCTCTCTGAATGTTTTTTTCTCTCTGTGTGTATGTGTGTGTATGTATGTATGTGTCTAAATGTTGTGTGTCTATATGTGTGTGTGTGTGTGTGTGTGTGTGCCTGTGTGTGTTACCTGTGCTACAATATATATGAAGCAGAAAAGGAACTTGTAGAGTCAGGTCTCTTTCTATCATGTAGTTTCTAGAGATTGAACACAGATCAACAGGCCTTGGCTACAAATCTTTTTAACCTCTGGACAATCTCACTGGCTCCATATGCAGTCATAGGAGTGATATTTTTAGTAAGCCTTCCTATCAGTCATTTCTTTTAAGATAGGTTTCATTATTTAAGATATGAACAAATCCTAGATGTCCTCAAATTTCATATTAGTGAGTCCATCCAGTCTCTGCAAAATTGTTTGTGTTTTGATCCAGACTAAAGTTCTAATCAAGTTGGCATTAATAATTGCATTGTCTTAACCATTAAAATAACCAAAGATCTATGAAAGATTATCATTCAGCTCATATCCCTCCTCTTTATTGATAAGACATCACGGATAACTTACTAAATTTCAGATACACGTTTTAATATTCCAGTAATATATAGCTGGGAGCATTGTTAAAAGTAATGAATATGAAACGCTACTGTAGGTCTTTGATCATAATAAATCTGTGTAAATTGAAGTGATCAACTTTTTCTTTGTAAAAGAAAGCATATTTTATATTTATATTTATTATATTTATTTATATATTGTGCCAAAATTTATTTCTGTTTCTTAGATATTTTAGTATAAGAAATGCCTCATTTCCCCTTTTAAAATACTTACTTGGTGCTCAGCAACTGCTACTCTTTGGGGAGGTTGTGGCACATTTAGAAGGTTTAATCTTGCTGCAGGAAGTAAGTCACTGGGGTGGACTTTATGGGTGTATAGCCTCGACTCACTTCCTGCTTATTCTTTCTACTACCCATGTGTGGTTGAGATGTGATCCATTGGCTTTCTGTCTCTTCTCCCATGACTTCTTTACGTTATGGACATTCAATCCTCAGAATCCATAAACCAAAATTAACTCTTCTTTCTATAAGCTGCTTTTTGTCGTTGTATTTAATTATAGTTACAGAAAAGAAACCAGCACAGAATAAAAGAATTCTGTTTCTCTGACTCTTTTCTTAGAAATGGAAACTTTAATCAATTTCTATGTTATAGTAATATTTTTGTATTCTGTGAGTGCTAAACACGGGATTTTTTCCTAAATCAGCTAACTATTTTCATAAAAATTATATTGCTAAAATAACAGTCCATAGCTTTCTTCATCTAAAATGAAATCCCCAATATGTGAAGAGAATATTTAAATGCTGTATCACAATATTAATAGAAATCTATCACATACAGTAAATGAAAATTACTATATAAATGCAATTTCTACTTAAGAAACAGAAAAATTCTCCAAGAAAAGATTTAAAGGGGAAAATATGCTAAAATGGTCTTA
The DNA here is from genome assembly GCA_030674055.1 of Rhabdomys pumilio. Taxonomy (NCBI): domain Eukaryota; kingdom Metazoa; phylum Chordata; class Mammalia; order Rodentia; family Muridae; genus Rhabdomys; species Rhabdomys pumilio. Next base: position 11,860 of record JANHMN010000228.1, read on the forward strand.
TTTTTTTCCTTGAGGAAATAAAACATATTAAGCAAGTTAATCAGCAAATATGAGTTTCTAGGAGACTTTTAAAATATAACTATATTTAATAAAATAAGTAATAGTTTAGTGTGTGATATGGATCCCTTATGTTCCCCAAATTTGAAATTCCATAACATGATCGTGGGCTAGGTCATGGAGCCTTTGGGAGGGAGGATTCAATCCCAAGGTAGCTACTACATGAATGGGATTACTGCTTTTACAAAAAAAAACTCCAGCTTGGACAAACAGTCCATTCCACCACACAAAGACACTGCAAGATGGGACCAACTGTCTGAAAGGAGATGTCAGCAGATGGTGAATTTGTTGGCACCTTGATCATCAGGGACCTGGTGAGAAGTGCATTTCTGTTTATAAACTCTGCAGTTTATGGAATTTTTATAACAGCAAAGGCAGACCAAAATAGTATACACATCCACTTTCATATATTTTAAACCAAAGTCCCTTCTTCCTATTTTTGTCACTAATGCTAAATGTATAGTTGTTTTACATTTGATGTGAGAGTGAAGGTGGGGAGTAAAGAATGGAAAGTAATATCATAGCTAAAATGGGTTTCATGGCTTATTTCCAAGGTAGATGCTTTTACTGGCTCGGATTCTGCCCACCGCAGGCCTCTCTATAATTTCAACCATATGTGGGCCTCTTAAGTCCTACTCTTGTAATAAACAGAGTGGTGAGACAGGGCTTGCGTTTTACTTGAGAGTCCACATACTTCTGTGACAAGTGACTTCGTTCTTTTAAGTAGCTAAGAAGCAGTTTATGAAAGTGTTGGAAGCCCTGTAGATGGAAAATAAAAGGAAAGAAAAGCTGTGTTTATGTATCTGATAACTTTTGCAGTCACAACAAAGTATAACCTGTTGTATCACAGGGAAAATTTTCTCAATCACAAATGCAAACAACCTTGATATCTAAAATTACTACCTACTAAATCTCCGAAAAAGGGACTGCCAAGGCTAGACCATAATGGCTTATTAGAAAGGGTAAAGACAAGACTGATAAGGAATTGAGGGTGGAAGATGCTATCACAGAATGTTTGGTACTGTGGCTCTAGACATAAGAAGACACCATTTGCCAGGCAGCTCTACAGTTCCAGTGATCATGTTGAAGATGCCTGAACTAAGACAGAGGACCTGAAATCTAGACTGTCCCATTAAATTATTATCTCTTTCAATGTGTACCCAAACCTAACACCTGTAGAGCCATGTTTGGCTGTAGAGAGACCTTTAACAGCATAAGTGTATTTTCTTTACTCTCAAGCTTATTTGCTAATCTTCAGGCTTATCTGCTGTCTTACTATACATTTTGGTCCTTATGATTGCTTTATCATCTCAAATGTTTTGGCTAGGTGACTATAGTCATCTGAGGGGAAGGAACTCAACTGAGAAATTGTCCCTGTAAGATCTAACTTTAGGCAAGCCTATCAGGCATTTGGTTTGGTTTATCTTGGTTTGGGCTGGGTTTTGGTTTTTCAAGACATGTTTTCTCTTTGTGTAACAGCTCTGGCTAGCCTGGAACTTGCTTTGTAAACCAGGCTGGCCTTGAACTCATACCAATACAACTGTATCTGCCTTCCCAGTACTGGGATTAAAGGCATGTGCCACTAAATTCGGCTGAGAGAAACTTTTCTTAATATGGGCAGATCCAGCCCATTATGGGTGGTGCCATCCCTGGGCTGGTGGCCCTGGATGTTATAAGAAAACAGGCTGAGCAAGCAATGAAGAAAAGAATAGTAAACCACACTTTTCCAGGGCTTCTGCCTCCAAGTTCCTCCAGGGTTTGAGTTCCTGCCTTGGCATCCCTAAATGGACCATGATTATGTATATTTAAGCCAAATAAATACTTTGCTCCCCAAGTTACTTTAGCTATAGTGTTATATCAAAACAGTAGTAACCCTAACTAAGACACCAAAAAGACATTTTCAATATGGGCAGACAGAAGAAAATTCCCAAATCCTATTGCTAGTCACCATACTCTTTCTCTTATTTCAGTGATGTCCCCAGAAGGAAAAGAATGAAATGAATTACACTCTATCAATAGCCAGGCCTCACTGCCTCAATTCATTCTTCAATATAGTATTAGAACTATATTTGTGAGCCAACATATTTTTAATCCATTAACCCTACTTCTAGAGTCTGATTCTAGGAAATAACTGTATATGTATTATTAAGCTATAATATCTCTCTTGAAATACTGTATTTATAGTAGAAAATTTTTATCATGGAGATAGTCATGGAAGGAAATAGAAGTTTTATGTTTTATGCTTTAATTTAAAAATAAAAATAAATCCATATGAACATAGAAGAAGAAAAATGTATTTATGAAATAGACAAATAAAGCTAATCAGCCTTTGAAGAAATGAAGCAAAGACTGGAAAGAAAGGTTAAGGCTTTTAAGAAAAGTAGAAATTAAATATTTCAGACATGGGCATAATTAGAGCATCTTCACAGAGTTCAGATCAGAGTGTGTGGACCTATGAAACCACTCAGGTCAGAGGAGACAATGCTGATCCATGCTCTATTTGGAAATCAAGTTTCAACGTAGGCCTGCTGAAAAAAAAAGATACACCACTTAATCTGAATTAAATTAGACTTTGAAGTAGACAAAAGAGTGGCAGTGGGAACATATTGTCTGCTTCTCCTGCTTTGCCAGAGGAAAGTGTAGAAGAAGAAAGGAAGAAGAAAAGCATTGGGGTTCCCTCTCTGCTGCTGATGGCTGAACTTTTCATAGACACCTCTGGCTGGATCAGATTACTATCTTCCTATGATTATCCACAGGGATTAAATTATTGTTGACTATTTTCTTGTTTGGAAGACAAGTTCAACTTGCACATCAATGCAGAGGACATGGTAGAGAAAAATAGCTTTCGCTTATTAATCTTCTTTATTTTGGAGAATACATTTGCTTTAGTGACTTACATTCTTACTATGGCTGCAGCAGCTGCAAAACAAAGAACTTGTACAAACATTGACTTTTACCTTCACCCTCCAACCTGAGGAAGTCACTGTTAACTAAGGATCTGGGCGACACAGGCTGAACGTCCTTATACTGAATGCTTAAGGACAGAAGTGTTTCCATTTTGGGGTTTAGGGAATTTGGGAAAATTTGTATCACAGATGCCTATTGGCATATATCAACCAAGAAAGCATTTCAGATGTCAGATTTATGGGTTAGAGAATAATTTATAATGCTGCTTTATAATTCTCAGAATGGATACAATGGAGCCTTATCTTCATTAATTTGGACACCTTAGATATATCATGAACTTGGATGTCTTATATAATAATGTAGACATAATTGTAATCTTAGTTATTTGAAAATTTTACAGCAGCAATTACCACTGTGATAAAGAAAACTGACATAAAATTTTGTCACAGAAAGAAATCCTTTTCTTGTCTTCTCACATTATCATTTATTAGACGACTAAGTGGTCAGCTACATTCAATATATCCTGTACTGTTATAAAAACTATGAAAATTTCAAAGCCAATGTATTTGTCAAATTACATTGGTTCTATTCATCCCCACCAACACAAGTACGTCCTCTAACTTTGAAATTAAATCTATTTTTATCCATGTATATTTTCTCTTCTTACCAGAATCTGTACTAAATATGATAATTCACTGCAGAAGTAAAGATTCTTAAATTAAGATTATTATTTACAAATACTATACTACAGGTGCTTTCTCCATAAATGTAAGTCCCAACATGGGAAGACTGTTGCTTCTCTGTTCTGAATGTACTGTCCCCTCTTCTACTTTAACTGATTATAAATTTGAGTACACACTGTTCTTACTTCACCCATTTGAAATCTTTCTTACATATTTTAATCTGCACAAGCTTTTAGGACTTTTATTTCATGTACCTTACTCTAAGCTCTCCAGTATAAACTCTTCTGCACAAATAGAGATCTCCAGAAAAACTGAATAAGAACTTTGACTTTCTTGTGGTTATCCATCCATTCATTTCTCACGATGCCAGACTGTTCATAACTGATAAGACATATTATCAAGACAGATAATCTAGAGCTCTGGTATAATGGTGATCGCTGCCTCGATTCCTGCTATAATATTTGGTAATTTTGTGCATATTTTAAGCTTCCATATCTTCTATGCTAGGTATAAAGATGAGTCTTCAGTGACCTCCCCATCGTTGCTGCTTTTCTTGACAAGATCTACAAAACACACACTCCAGCGTCTTTATTAGCCATCCACCGCTTCATAACAAATGGGCACACTTAAAGCAATGTTCATTTATGATGTTGCAGCTTTTCTGATTCGGAAATCGGCTGAATCATTCTGAGTTCTTTGTTCCAAGTCAAATGAGACAAAAATCAAAGTAACAGCAAGGATAGACATTGTCTGGCATGTCTTAATGAAGAACTCACTTCCAAGTTCCAGGCAATCAGTTATGTTCATGGCTATGGGATTGGGGTCCCTTTCCTAGCTAGCAGGGAGTCTGACTCAGCTCCACAAGGGTGCTAAGGGTGCTCGGGATTCTTCTCAGTATGTTTCTGTCTCTTCAACCACACAGACAGCAAGGCAAATCACTGTACTTCAAACCTTGTCTCTTCCCATTGCTTCTGTCTTTACTAAGGCCTTCATCCAGTGTGGTTGAAAGTTTGCTGGTTTTAACAAGGACTGTATGATTGAATGAGGCTAATCAGGTAATCTACTTTAGTATCTACCATTCATATAATGAAATAATCACAGAAGTGGAGCCACATCATAACCATGGGGTTAAGAGGTCTGGGATCTTAGGAGCCATTCTTAGAAATTCTGCCTGCTGCACAGACTCAAATATCACTTCAGAGTTGCATTGGTGCCCATGAATTCACCTCTTCCTCATTTTTTTTTAATTTCACTATTTGAATAGAAGTTTGTACTTTAGTTTCATAGCTTCTCTTCAAAGCATTCATCACACTAGTATCCTGTCTTCGGATTAACTATCATTCTAAACAAACTGTAAACATGAGACTTTGTGTGTGGGTCTGTACCGAGCAACATCGTGGATGTGCCTTTGACAAATACATTACATATGCCTTTAAAGATGAAGAAAAATAACTATTCTTATATAGCAGTAGTGTAAATTTATTACTAAATTTTGAAAATGAGTCCTCTGTGTGCATAGGTAAAAATCACTAGTGTTGAGTTAGATATTGTGGCACATAGCTTTAATCCAGATGGATCTCTGTGAGTTTGAGGCCAGCCTGGTCTACATAGTAAATTCTAGGACAGCCAGCGATACACAATGAGACCCTTTCTCGAAACTTAAAAACAAAACAAAACAAAACAAACAACCCTACCAGTAGTGTTAAAATTGTAGTGAACTATGAGATTTTAATCAGCTACAATACCTGAAATTTAGAATAATGTAAGGACTGAGCCTTTGGAGAGAATCACTTAAGTAGTACTTCAGCAAAAAATTCCAAATAATAAAAGAGTATATATCTCCCATTTTCTTATTATACCTTTGATACACACACACACACACACACACACACACACACACACACACTATGTGTGTAAGTATGACAGTATACTTGTTATCTATACATCAACGTTTGCATTCAAATGGTGATTCAGGGATGCCCAGGAGAGCTGAAAACAAACTAGATACGTGTAAATAGTAAATCATTATTTGAAAGTCTATCTGCCCAAGCCTAAAGCTAACCCCAGATGCAGATGTACAATCTCTACCACAGAAAAATTATTCATAAGTCATAAAATACAGTCTGCAGGCATAGGGATTTTATTTTATGTAAATATAAATAGAAACACATCATTGAATTCTCAATAACTCCTGAATTCCAGTGTGTTAAAATTCCAATAGCCCTTGATTTATCCTGCAAATTAACAGTCACGTGGTTGCTCTTTTATACTTGAACTTTCTATAATTTTCTATAATCATGTCATTTTAATTTATATAATTGACTTGTTTCAAAAGCAACACAGGAGTATGTTGGTTATCCCAACAATGAAAGCGTGTGCACTGCTTGTTAGTGTCCTCGAAGAAAACATGCTGAGTAAAAGTTGAAGACACTATGTTCATAGCAGCTTTATTCATAATAGCAAGAAACTGGAAACAACCTAGATGTCCCTCAACTGAAGAATAGATACAGAAAGTGTGGTACATCTACACAGTGGAATACTACTCAGGTTTTAAAAGCAAAGACATCAGGAAGATCAATATAGTCAGCTAATCTGGACCCTTCAAACTCTTGGAGATTGAACCACCAACCAAAGAGCATTCATGGGCTGTACGAAGGCCTCACTGCACATATGTAGCAGATGTGCAGCTTAGTCTTCACGTGGGTCCAGAACAACTGAAGCAGGGCACCAGACCACAAAGCTGAAGCCTGTACATTAGGTATGTTCTTCTAGGTGCGCTGCCTTGTCTGGCTTCAGTGGGAGAGGATGAGCCTGTCCTCAAAGACAAAAGATGTGCCAAGGTGGGAGTACCCAACGAGGGGCCTGAAGAGAAGGGGATAGCAGATGGATTTTTGGAGATTGTGACCAGGAGTATATTGATCAGGAAATAAAGTGAATTTAAAAAAATGTTGAAGATACTTTAAACATGCAAAGTAAGTGAGACATTCTCTTTTTTCATGTCAACTCAGGTAATACTTTTAGAGGTAATTTTTTTTCTTTTATAAAAGAAGTTGGCACATGGATGATTCAATTACAGATTCTGTAATAGAAGTGAACATAAGAAAGCATACTCCAGAGCCATTGCACACAATTAAACCAAGCGTCTTCAGGGGATGTGAAGCATAAGTTTCACCCACCTCCTCTTCAACGTGACCATCTGCTTGGACATTGTTTTCTAGTTTTTGAATTATAACAGTACAAGAAACAGTTGCTCAAATTTTATTTTTTGGTGTGTTATAAGACAGATAATGATAATAATTTTCTTCTCATGTCTATAAGTTGTAAAGCCATGAAGTATTTTGGGGAACAATTATTACAGTAATCGTACATGCAAGTAAACATATTTTCTACTAAGCAAATATATTTTAATGAATGCTAAGCCAGTTGAAACACACACACCATTGGGAGAAATTGTTTTTTTTTTTTCCCACTTTGGAACTACTTTTACCCTTAAAAGTCAGCTTACAAACCTTTCTTGGTAGCTCCTTCCATAGTCTTAAGCCTTTTCCCTTACTTCTTGCCAATCATTTTAAATGATAATTGGTGATGATGACAATGAACCTTAGAAGACTTACAGCATGCTACGCTACGGCTTGTTCTAAGCAATTTGCATAAATAATCCTCACAAACTTCCCATATCATTTATGTACTTTACTGGTGAGTAAATGCAGTCAGCAATGGTAAAGTGTGACCAGGAAGCTAGCAAGTGGAAAATCTGTTACTGCAATCTACCCAACCTGGTTTGAGAACACAAATTCTTGGTCATTCTACCATAGAACTGTAGCTGATTTACTGCTTAGAAAACAGGGTTGTTCTAGCTTCATATCTGCCACTGTGATAAAATATTCTGATCAAACATTCTGATTCCAGGTTATGATTGACCATTCTGGGGAAGCCGAGGCAGGAACCCAAGCATCTAGTTACACCATACCCATCGTCAAGAACAGGGAGAAGAAAGTGCACTCATGGTACCAGCTTGCTTCCTTCTATCTTTCTTCTATCCTTTATAGTTTAGGACCTAGGATATGATGCTTTTCACAATGGGCTGGGTCTTCCTACAATCATTAGTAATCAAGATAATCTCCCACAGGCATGTGCACAGAACAACCTAATCTAGGTAACCCCTCATTCAGAGTCTTTCTCGACACTGTGGCAAGTTATCATTTAAAGTTAACCATCACAGGGATTCTTCCCATTTATGGGTTCCTAGTATTGTTTTCTAAGCTCTGTAAGATGATTTATATAAACACATGACTACTCTGTCTAGTGCAAAGTAATACTGAATATTTCTACTCTTACCAAATACAGTTATTTTCATTGAGTACTTCATTATGAATTCTTTTATGATGGATCAACATACTCATCCTGTAAAGGTTTACTGATCAACTACGATGTGTTAACATCCCAAGACCAGCTCTAAATGGCAGAGGGGCAGTTCTATCTCAGGGTCTTTGCACTTACCATGCCCTCTGTCTGGAAGGTCCTTCTGTGTAAAATTATAAAGCTTGTTTCTTCTCTTTACTGCTTCCCCCCAACTCTATGTCATTAGAGAACCCCTACAATAACAGCTTAGTTTAGAAGGGATGCTATTTTCTTTCTCTATTTGAGGTTTCCTATACGTATCCACAATCCTGCCAACTACAAAAAAAAATGTGATGCCAGGGATGACAGTTCTATAAAGTTTTTGTTACACTGCCAAAAAAAGGAGAAAGGAATAGGAAAAGATGGAGAGAAGAATAGAAAAATGTAAACAAGAATAAATTTTTTATCCACTCTTGAGTCATACAAGAATGTAACAATCTCCAGCCTGAATCTTCTCCCTCCTCTGCATACATCAGAGAACTCCACAAGTTCACTCCTTGGCCGTTATTCGTTTATTTATCTTGCCATTTAATTTTCACAGCTGTTTTGATTCACCCAATGAAAAAAAGTATATGGCCTGCATAGAGACAAGCTTTATTTTAAAAGCATAAAACATCACTCAATTGATATAGTTCAGTAACATCATTCAGTAGTAGCAATTATTTGTAATTTATCATCCAGTGACCTTAGACAAATGGAAGGAAAAGATTCTTCTTGTTTTTCATTTATTAAAGATTTGCATTTGTGGTTTCTTCAAATATGACATTAATTACTAAGAAGTGTTCTTTGAGCTTCTTTTCTGAAAGGATTATGAATTTACAGTAGCCTGTTCCCTTCCTTGGGATTCTAGTTCAATGCATGTCTAACTGCACTGAAATATTCATAACAACTTTTTTCCCATGAAAATGGTAGTTTTGTCCTCTGTTAGCTTTTAAGACTGACCATGGCTTTGTAACTTTTATACACTAAAAAGAACAGAGGAGTGGTATCTGTCACATAAAGGCAGAATCTTTTAAAGTTCAAGTTATAGCCTTTTATGTCATATCTATGGGTTTTATAGATGTGTGTTCATGTGGATGTGTGAACCTGTGCATGCTAACACAATGTACAAGTATATCCAAGCATGTGAGAGGAACAGAGGTCCATATCAGGTGCCTACCTCAACTGTCTTCCACCTTGCTGAACCTGGAGATCATCAGCTCAACTTACTTTACTAGTCTGTGAGTCCCAGAGATCCTCCTGCTTCTGTAGTTCTGAGTCCCCAGATCTAGGTGTTATAGCTGTGTATCAAATCCCAGCTTGGAAATCGGTGATGAGATTTTAAACTCAGGTCCCTATTCTCACATGGCAAAAATTTTACTGACAAAGCCATCTCCCCACATTTGAAAACCTGTATCGGGGGGCTCATCAAAGCTGCTTTGTATATGATTGCATGCTGCAGAGGTACCAATCATAGTGGACATGCAACGTGACTAAGAACAAATTTGTGATTTAGTAATTCATTGGCAATTGATGAGTGTATCTTTGCTGCTGTGTTTGGTAGCCCACACTTGCAATCCCAGTACTTCAGAGGCTAAAGTAAGAGTACCAAATAAGTTTGATGTCAGCCTAGACCACACGGCTAGACTTTATCACAAGGATAGGAATAGTAAAGCAAACACGGCATCATTTATGTTCTGCAGAAATACCTTTGTGCAGAATTTGAGTCTATTCAGTCAAAACGTACTTGCATCCTGACATTATTCCCTGCATCCCAAATACAAGCTGTTTGGCATGATGCTAGCATACCTTGGAACAAATAGTATGGAAGAGAAAGAGTGTCAAGTGGATTATGAAAGCTGGATAATCTGTGTTTGTCATGTGTGTCTGTGCCCATTCCAAGGCTTTTAAAAATGATGCTGTAATGGAAGTTAATCACATATTTGTATTTTTAAACCAGCATTTGGTTTATAGGGGATAGGGAATATTCAAGGACTAAATTCTGCTCTTTAAACACTAGGAACAATTTCAGGCTCATAAAATCTCTTGAATATATTCTGAATAGAGTTATAACTCAGTTGACTACACAGGACCAGACTATAGACAAAGTTTTGAAATGTAGCATGTTTTATTCTTTTTTGTTTATATAATACTAGAGAATGCCACTCCACATAAGACTCCTAGACTTCTCAAGACAGTCTTCTTGTTTCTAAATATTATAAATGAATATTCAGAATTCTACAAATATTCCATGACACACGAACAATGATCTAACTGGTGACTTACTTTTTCTTTCTTTAAAAGTTTCTATATAATAAATTTTAATCATATTTTTCCCTTCACCAGCTCCTCCCAGATACTCCCTACCTGCCTACCTCATGACATGTTCTTTACCAAAACAAAAACAAAAACAAAAAATAAACTAGAAACAAAAGCAACAAGTGCATGCTCACACACATGCACACACACACACACACACACACACACACACACAAACACATCCATTATAGAGTCAACTTTTTGTTGGCCAAATACTCCTGAGCATGAAGCCTGCTCTGGAATGTGCTTAATCCACCTAGGTCCACTTGATTAGAGAAAATTGATTTATCCCTCTCCCAGCTACAATTAACTTCTTGTTTACAAGTGAGCCTTGGCATTCCTTTCCCCTTCTTCTTTCTGGCATTTTGTATGCTTTTAACTGTGACAATAAATGCCTTTTCTGTTTCTAACATATATTTTTGAGACTATAATATATTTACATTGTTTTACCCATCCCTTTCTTCCCTTTAAAGCTCACTTCCCATGTACTCCACCTTTTGCTTTGATCTCTCTCAAATCCATGTCCGTTTTTCTGCAATTACTATTCTCTCTCTCTTCTTCTCTCTCTCCCTCCTCTCTCTCTCTCTCTCCCCTCTCTCTCTTTCTTTCTCTCTCTTTCTGTGTGTGTATTCAGCTCATATAATGCTACTTGTACATATGTGTTTCCAGTTATGACAGTTTGGAATTGGATACCTAATTGGTGTACTTCTCCCTGGAGAAGACTATTTCCTGACTCGAAGCATTCTGGAGTTGCCTATAGGTCATTGTTTGGGCTTTCCCATGATCTTTCCCCCTTCCTCTGGCCCTTAAAATCTTTCAGTTCCTTCTTCCAAAGTGATCCCTGTACTTTAGGTACAGGAATTATGTTTTAAATGCCTCAGTTGGGACTGGGTTCTATAACTCCACATTTTCAGCAGCTGTAGTTTTTTGTAATGGTCTCTGCTTATTGCTAAGTCAAATTTCCTACATGGTGGATGAACAGAAGATTTCTTTCTTAAATCTTCTTCACGTGCACACATACACACGTATACACACACACACACACACACACACACACACACACACACACACACCTGCTTACACACACGCACACCAAATGTTTAAGTCCTCTTAAAACAAAGCTTTGTTATCTTTATACATTGTAGAAATCTTATTTTTAAAATGTCCTAAGTGAGTTTCAACTAATTACAATACTGATTCATTGAGAATACATTGCAAATTCTTTTAATGTCTGCTCACGCAGTGATTGATTCCAAGTGAGTGTTTACTCCATAGGAAACAACCTCGTCAGATTCCTAGAAAGATGTATGTACATGCCCATTCTTTATGGAGATAAAATTATTGTATGCTGCATTGAAAGGGTTGGGAAAAGATATTTTTTTCAAACCACCAATCAAAGAAGTATAATTTCCAAAGTAAGGGCTCACTGTTGACTATTCTCAAGCAATTAAATCCAGGAAGAAGTCGTCACTATGAAGAATCACTTCAATTACTTCAAGTTTGTGGAAAATTGCACCTGAACATGTCCAGAGAAAATCTGAGGGCAACGGGGATTGTTCAAAAAAAACAAAACAAGACAAAACAAAAAAAACCCTTCAGCCCTTCCAGAAACAGAAAAGGAAAGAAATAGAACAAGTCAAAACTTCTGTATACTAATTGGGTTTTGCTTCTGTGTCTCATTTATGACAATCCTCTCTCTGTGATTCTGTGATAATTATCTATTCTCTGGAAAATGGCAAAAGTGTAGCAAGAATAATATTCCAAGAAAGTAATGCATGAATAGAAAATTAGACTCTACTACCAGGAATAGATCTAATTCATTATCGATCGTCATTGTAATTGTAGCAATAGGACTGAGTTTGTGTGCATAGATATATTGTTGACGCTCAGCAGACGGAACTACACTCCTATAGCTGGACTCTACTGTCTTATTCTAAACATTTATCTGCTCCCTGGGGACATGGGTTGAAATGAAAGCTAGAGGAGGCTGGCAATTGGACCCTGAGAACAAGCAGGTCCACTTTGAACACTCCCACCCCATGAAGAATCCACTTCTGCACACCATACAGGAGAGAGCATCTCCAACAAAGAGCAGCTTTTGTCAGTTCACCAGCACCAGTCAAAACCACATCTTTCTGCTTCTCTCTTCCACATAGACACAGAAACTGAAAAGTGAATTTATCGTGGTTAAGCTGAAGAAAACCAATTACTTCCCCTATTGCAGGAGAGGTTATTCAGTGAATTTTTAAAAGCCATTTGAAAATATGCTTGCCTCTGTATATCCTAACTGGGTGAACTCTGCATTGGCCCTCAGTCACAGAAATCTTTCAGGAGAAAAAAAAAACCGAGTATAACAGGAAGAGTACAGTATTTAACGTCAATTTTTAATATGCCATATCTTCTGAATTTTCTACGCCACCGTCCTGTTCTCTTTGAGGAAGGTAGTGAGAAGAATATAAACTCCTCAGAGTGTTCCCGTCATGTGCTAGCAGCACATGTCAAGTATAACACTTGATGAAGCATGTCCAAACTGAAAGAAAAATTCCCACTGCCTCAGCTCTGGGCCCGACCTGCTGAGCTTGCCTTGTCTCCCATGGTGTGTTCTCCAACCACCCTCAGTCTCTTGCCTGTCTGTACACTGGTGACATTCCCCCAAGCCCTGTGTATTTTGAAATCTCCTTCTTATTAAGAAAACGAATGGCTTCTCTCTCTTTTTTCTTTCCCCAAATCTTTTCGTGTCTTCAATATTGCAAAAGGAAGTAACTAAGCAGGTGTTCCTAGCATCCTTTCCTATATGCCAAGAGGTGACAGTGGGTCTGTGCTAGACTTTGGTACCCGAAGTTCCTCTCATGGAGCCACTACAGTTCCCTCCTCAGAGTCACAATTCACCATCTTTGATTTACTGTATTTTTCTTTTTACCTTTTATTGATTTTGGGGGGAATTTTATATCATAAACCCTAATACTATTCATCTCCCAATCCCTTCCTAATCGACCCCTGCCTTTGCAATCCTCCTCTTCAAAACACAAAATAACAACCACAACAACAACAACAACAACAACAAAACATATCTCCTTGTGAAAGCTGCCATGTGTCAGTGTGTCCCACAGTATACCTTTTTAGTCCACACATCTCTAATAAATTGCAAATGTTCATTGCAATGAGTCATTGATCTGTTTCAAGGCTTCTATTTTTTGCTACATTTATCAATACTAGATTCTCACAAGGATTCCTCTCGTATTCTCGATCCTGTTGTTGCTGTATGATGGAGATCCTGCAGCCCCTTTACGTGCTCCAACAGTTCACAGATGGGGTAGATGTTGGGGTGTGTCAATTCAAAGCCAAGGATTTGGGTCTGGGTGGTAGCTGATTTGGTCAGCTTACCAGCTCTCCTGCACCCTTACCACCAGGGTGAGCTCTTTAGCACTGCCCCAGCTAGCTTATTCAATACCTCTGGCAAGGGACAGAGCTAGCTCTCCTGCTCTCAGGGCTGGCTCACCAGATGCCACCTCTACTGTGATGCCCAGATGATGTAAACCACTATTATCAGTTTGGCACTAGTTAAAAACAATACCCCATATTAATCATTCTTCATCTGCGTACATACGATCCCAAATAGAGAGACATTCCTTAATCTATTTTTCCAACCAATGAAGCCTCAACAATCAGATATTATTTCTACTTTGAGTGATAAATAAACAATAATTTACATTTAAATTCTTATTTACATAGGTAATTAATTCTAAGAGAAGTGGGAGAAACAACAGGCTGCGTTCTATTTTAATGAAACTTGAAATTAGTTCAACCACTACTGAGTCTTTACTGTATACATGGCATTGAGGTCAGTGATACCACCATGATTATGAAGCTAACATTTGAAAAGTTAACATTTGGGAGAAGGTTCATATAAGATGTCTACATTGTAATGAGCACACAGAGCTGGGACCGTATAGAAGTCAAACATGACTTCTTACCAGGATTTATGGTGGTGAGAATACAAAACAAAACTGAAAAAAAAAGGCAAAACCCAAACAAGGATAGAAATAAGGGGATACCTTGCATGTTCTAAGGGTTTTAGAAAGAAAGAAATCTTAAGCTTCACTTGGCTTTAACTCATCTGCCTGCAAAATAAGCCTTGAGCACTTGGGCAAATGGGAGTTCTTCTACTCTGAGAGAGGAGAGGAGTTGGTTGGTTGTGGGAGAAAAATTTCTGGTGTCTCGGTGGAACTAGTTGGTAGAGCAGGTCTCTGGGATGGCTGAGAAAAATCCATGTGCCGAGGGATAAGAGGAAGCAGGCACAGGTTAGGCAACTGTAAATGTGATTTTCTGAAACATCTTGAATGATATTAAGCCAAAACAGAGAGAGAGGCTAGGGGGTTTGGAGTGAACTTGGGCATTTTTCAGTTTTGTCTCATTCAACTTGGTGTGTAATCACAGTATGAGTGCCTAAGGGCTGTCTCAGGAACCTTTATATGCACTAATACAAGAAAGGAAGGCAAGAGTTGGGAGTTAATCAGGTGAATTATTTTCCTTTGTAGAAAACTGGCAGCCTAGAGAATAGTATAAAGACTAGAAATGGATATTACCAATGTCGAATTTAATCCCCTCTCCCTAATCACTGTGCCTGGCCAGTTCCCACACTCTTTCAAGTTCTTGTTCTCTAGCAACTGGAGTCAGGCATGGTTTACTCATCAAACTGAGACACTATAACAGGAGCTCTTTGTAAGTTTTCTTTTCAGCAAGCTGCTTTCAATTTAGGGGACAATTTTCTGAATTGAAACTGTGCCACACACCTGATAGAGGAAAGATCAGTTGATCTTTCTGATGATTTCCTACAAGAACTTGTATTTAAACCCTAGCTCTATACTGGTTCCCAGTTTCCACAGGAAGATGGCAGCAATGCGGTATAGTTCAAAGGTCCTGGAGTCTGTTCTATGCCTTGGAGTGTGTTCTATGTCTTGAGTGTATTCTATGTCTTGGAGTCTATTCTGTCTTGGGGTGTGTTCTACGTCTTGGGTGTATTCTATGTCTTAGAGTGTGTTCAGTGCCTTGCAGTGTGTCCTATGCCTTGGAATGTGTTCTATGTCTTGGGGTGTGTTCTATGTTTTGGGGTGTGTTCTATGTCTTGGGGTGTGTTCTATGCCTTGGAGTGTGTTCTATGTCTTGGAGTGTGTTCTATGTCTTGGGGTGTGTTCTATATCTTGGAGACTGTTCT
>JANHMN010000229.1:0-27417 GCA_030674055.1 Rhabdomys pumilio
AGAACAGTCTCCAAGATATAGAACACACCCCAAGACATAGAACACACTCCAAGACATAGAACACACTCCAAGGCATAGAACACACCCCAAGACATAGAACACACCCCAAAACATAGAACACACCCCAAGACATAGAACACATTCCAAGGCATAGGACACACTGCAAGGCACTGAACACACTCTAAGACATAGAATACACCCAAGACGTAGAACACACCCCAAGACAGAATAGACTCCAAGACATAGAATACACTCAAGACATAGAACACACTCCAAGGCATAGAACAGACTCCAGGACCTTTGAACTATACCGCATTGCTGCCATCTTCCTGTGGAAACTGGGAACCAGTATAGAGCTAGGGTTTAAATACAAGTTCTTGTAGGAAATCATCAGAAAGATCAACTGATCTTTCCTCTATCAGGTGTGTGGCACAGTTTCAATTCAGAAAATTGTCCCCTAAATTGAAAGCAGCTTGCTGAAAAGAAAACTTACAAAGAGCTCCTGTTATAGTGTCTCAGTTTGATGAGTAAACCATGCCTGACTCCAGTTGCTAGAGAACAAGAACTTGAAAGAGTGTGGGAACTGGCCAGGCACAGTGATTAGGGAGAGGGGATTAAATTCGACATTGGTAATATCCATTTCTAGTCTTTATACTATTCTCTAGGCTGCCAGTTTTCTACAAAGGAAAATAATTCACCTGATTAACTCCCAACTCTTGCCTTCCTTTCTTGTATTAGTGCATATAAAGGTTCCTGAGACAGCCCTTAGGCACTCATACTGTGATTACACACCAAGTTGAATGAGACAAAACTGAAAAATGCCCAAGTTCACTCCAAACCCCCTAGCCTCTCTCTCTGTTTTGGCTTAATATCATTCAAGATGTTTCAGAAAATCACATTTACAGTTGCCTAACCTGTGCCTGCTTCCTCTTATCCCTCGGCACATGGATTTTTCTCAGCCATCCCAGAGACCTGCTCTACCAACTAGTTCCACCGAGACACCAGAAATTTTTCTCCCACAACCAACCAACTCCTCTCCTCTCTCAGAGTAGAAGAACTCCCATTTGCCCAAGTGCTCAAGGCTTATTTTGCAGGCAGATGAGTTAAAGCCAAGTGAAGCTTAAGATTTCTTTCTTTCTAAAACCCTTAGAACATGCAAGGTATCCCCTTATTTCTATCCTTGTTTGGGTTTTGCCTTTTTTTTTCAGTTTTGTTTTGTATTCTCACCACCATAAATCCTGGTAAGAAGTCATGTTTGACTTCTATACGGTCCCAGCTCTGTGTGCTCATTACAATGTAGACATCTTATATGAACCTTCTCCCAAATGTTAACTTTTCAAATGTTAGCTTCATAATCATGGTGGTATCACTGACCTCAATGCCATGTATACAGTAAAGACTCAGTAGTGGTTGAACTAATTTCAAGTTTCATTAAAATAGAACGCAGCCTGTTGTTTCTCCCACTTCTCTTAGAATTAATTACCTATGTAAATAAGAATTTAAATGTAAATTATTGTTTATTTATCACTCAAAGTAGAAATAATATCTGATTGTTGAGGCTTCATTGGTTGGAAAAATAGATTAAGGAATGTCTCTCTATTTGGGATCGTATGTACGCAGATGAAGAATGATTAATATGGGGTATTGTTTTTAACTAGTGCCAAACTGATAATAGTGGTTTACATCATCTGGGCATCACAGTAGAGGTGGCATCTGGTGAGCCAGCCCTGAGAGCAGGAGAGCTAGCTCTGTCCCTTGCCAGAGGTATTGAATAAGCTAGCTGGGGCAGTGCTAAAGAGCTCACCCTGGTGGTAAGGGTGCAGGAGAGCTGGTAAGCTGACCAAATCAGCTACCACCCAGACCCAAATCCTTGGCTTTGAATTGACACACCCCAACATCTACCCCATCTGTGAACTGTTGGAGCACGTAAAGGGGCTGCAGGATCTCCATCATACAGCAACAACAGGATCGAGAATACGAGAGGAATCCTTGTGAGAATCTAGTATTGATAAATGTAGCAAAAAATAGAAGCCTTGAAACAGATCAATGACTCATTGCAATGAACATTTGCAATTTATTAGAGATGTGTGGACTAAAAAGGTATACTGTGGGACACACTGACACATGGCAGCTTTCACAAGGAGATATGTTTTGTTGTTGTTGTTGTTGTTGTTGTGGTTGTTATTTTGTGTTTTGAAGAGGAGGATTGCAAAGGCAGGGGTCGATTAGGAAGGGATTGGGAGATGAATAGTATTAGGGTTTATGATATAAAATTCCCCCCAAAATCAATAAAAGGTAAAAAGAAAAATACAGTAAATCAAAGATGGTGAATTGTGACTCTGAGGAGGGAACTGTAGTGGCTCCATGAGAGGAACTTCGGGTACCAAAGTCTAGCACAGACCCACTGTCACCTCTTGGCATATAGGAAAGGATGCTAGGAACACCTGCTTAGTTACTTCCTTTTGCAATATTGAAGACACGAAAAGATTTGGGGAAAGAAAAAAGAGAGAGAAGCCATTCGTTTTCTTAATAAGAAGGAGATTTCAAAATACACAGGGCTTGGGGGAATGTCACCAGTGTACAGACAGGCAAGAGACTGAGGGTGGTTGGAGAACACACCATGGGAGACAAGGCAAGCTCAGCAGGTCGGGCCCAGAGCTGAGGCAGTGGGAATTTTTCTTTCAGTTTGGACATGCTTCATCAAGTGTTATACTTGACATGTGCTGCTAGCACATGACGGGAACACTCTGAGGAGTTTATATTCTTCTCACTACCTTCCTCAAAGAGAACAGGACGGTGGCGTAGAAAATTCAGAAGATATGGCATATTAAAAATTGACGTTAAATACTGTACTCTTCCTGTTATACTCGGTTTTTTTTTTCTCCTGAAAGATTTCTGTGACTGAGGGCCAATGCAGAGTTCACCCAGTTAGGATATACAGAGGCAAGCATATTTTCAAATGGCTTTTAAAAATTCACTGAATAACCTCTCCTGCAATAGGGGAAGTAATTGGTTTTCTTCAGCTTAACCACGATAAATTCACTTTTCAGTTTCTGTGTCTATGTGGAAGAGAGAAGCAGAAAGATGTGGTTTTGACTGGTGCTGGTGAACTGACAAAAGCTGCTCTTTGTTGGAGATGCTCTCTCCTGTATGGTGTGCAGAAGTGGATTCTTCATGGGGTGGGAGTGTTCAAAGTGGACCTGCTTGTTCTCAGGGTCCAATTGCCAGCCTCCTCTAGCTTTCATTTCAACCCATGTCCCCAGGGAGCAGATAAATGTTTAGAATAAGACAGTAGAGTCCAGCTATAGGAGTGTAGTTCCGTCTGCTGAGCGTCAACAATATATCTATGCACACAAACTCAGTCCTATTGCTACAATTACAATGACGATCGATAATGAATTAGATCTATTCCTGGTAGTAGAGTCTAATTTTCTATTCATGCATTACTTTCTTGGAATATTATTCTTGCTACACTTTTGCCATTTTCCAGAGAATAGATAATTATCACAGAATCACAGAGAGAGGATTGTCATAAATGAGACACAGAAGCAAAACCCAATTAGTATACAGAAGTTTTGACTTGTTCTATTTCTTTCCTTTTCTGTTTCTGGAAGGGCTGAAGGGTTTTTTTTGTTTTGTCTTGTTTTGTTTTTTTTGAACAATCCCCGTTGCCCTCAGATTTTCTCTGGACATGTTCAGGTGCAATTTTCCACAAACTTGAAGTAATTGAAGTGATTCTTCATAGTGACGACTTCTTCCTGGATTTAATTGCTTGAGAATAGTCAACAGTGAGCCCTTACTTTGGAAATTATACTTCTTTGATTGGTGGTTTGAAAAAAATATCTTTTCCCAACCCTTTCAATGCAGCATACAATAATTTTATCTCCATAAAGAATGGGCATGTACATACATCTTTCTAGGAATCTGACGAGGTTGTTTCCTATGGAGTAAACACTCACTTGGAATCAATCACTGCGTGAGCAGACATTAAAAGAATTTGCAATGTATTCTCAATGAATCAGTATTGTAATTAGTTGAAACTCACTTAGGACATTTTAAAAATAAGATTTCTACAATGTATAAAGATAACAAAGCTTTGTTTTAAGAGGACTTAAACATTTGGTGTGCGTGTGTGTAAGCAGGTGTGTGTGTGTGTGTGTGTGTGTGTGTGTGTGTGTGTGTGTATACGTGTGTATGTGTGCACGTGAAGAAGATTTAAGAAAGAAATCTTCTGTTCATCCACCATGTAGGAAATTTGACTTAGCAATAAGCAGAGACCATTACAAAAAACTACAGCTGCTGAAAATGTGGAGTTATAGAACCCAGTCCCAACTGAGGCATTTAAAACATAATTCCTGTACCTAAAGTACAGGGATCACTTTGGAAGAAGGAACTGAAAGATTTTAAGGGCCAGAGGAAGGGGGAAAGATCATGGGAAAGCCCAAACAATGACCTATAGGCAACTCCAGAATGCTTCGAGTCAGGAAATAGTCTTCTCCAGGGAGAAGTACACCAATTAGGTATCCAATTCCAAACTGTCATAACTGGAAACACATATGTACAAGTAGCATTATATGAGCTGAATACACACACAGAAAGAGAGAGAAAGAAAGAGAGAGAGGGGAGAGAGAGAGAGAGAGGAGGGAGAGAGAGAAGAAGAGAGAGAGAATAGTAATTGCAGAAAAACGGACATGGATTTGAGAGAGATCAAAGCAAAAGGTGGAGTACATGGGAAGTGAGCTTTAAAGGGAAGAAAGGGATGGGTAAAACAATGTAAATATATTATAGTCTCAAAAATATATGTTAGAAACAGAAAAGGCATTTATTGTCACAGTTAAAAGCATACAAAATGCCAGAAAGAAGAAGGGGAAAGGAATGCCAAGGCTCACTTGTAAACAAGAAGTTAATTGTAGCTGGGAGAGGGATAAATCAATTTTCTCTAATCAAGTGGACCTAGGTGGATTAAGCACATTCCAGAGCAGGCTTCATGCTCAGGAGTATTTGGCCAACAAAAAGTTGACTCTATAATGGATGTGTTTGTGTGTGTGTGTGTGTGTGTGTGTGTGTGTGTGCATGTGTGTGAGCATGCACTTGTTGCTTTTGTTTCTAGTTTATTTTTTGTTTTTGTTTTTGTTTTGGTAAAGAACATGTCATGAGGTAGGCAGGTAGGGAGTATCTGGGAGGAGCTGGTGAAGGGAAAAATATGATTAAAATTTATTATATAGAAACTTTTAAAGAAAGAAAAAGTAAGTCACCAGTTAGATCATTGTTCGTGTGTCATGGAATATTTGTAGAATTCTGAATATTCATTTATAATATTTAGAAACAAGAAGACTGTCTTGAGAAGTCTAGGAGTCTTATGTGGAGTGGCATTCTCTAGTATTATATAAACAAAAAAGAATAAAACATGCTACATTTCAAAACTTTGTCTATAGTCTGGTCCTGTGTAGTCAACTGAGTTATAACTCTATTCAGAATATATTCAAGAGATTTTATGAGCCTGAAATTGTTCCTAGTGTTTAAAGAGCAGAATTTAGTCCTTGAATATTCCCTATCCCCTATAAACCAAATGCTGGTTTAAAAATACAAATATGTGATTAACTTCCATTACAGCATCATTTTTAAAAGCCTTGGAATGGGCACAGACACACATGACAAACACAGATTATCCAGCTTTCATAATCCACTTGACACTCTTTCTCTTCCATACTATTTGTTCCAAGGTATGCTAGCATCATGCCAAACAGCTTGTATTTGGGATGCAGGGAATAATGTCAGGATGCAAGTACGTTTTGACTGAATAGACTCAAATTCTGCACAAAGGTATTTCTGCAGAACATAAATGATGCCGTGTTTGCTTTACTATTCCTATCCTTGTGATAAAGTCTAGCCGTGTGGTCTAGGCTGACATCAAACTTATTTGGTACTCTTACTTTAGCCTCTGAAGTACTGGGATTGCAAGTGTGGGCTACCAAACACAGCAGCAAAGATACACTCATCAATTGCCAATGAATTACTAAATCACAAATTTGTTCTTAGTCACGTTGCATGTCCACTATGATTGGTACCTCTGCAGCATGCAATCATATACAAAGCAGCTTTGATGAGCCCCCCGATACAGGTTTTCAAATGTGGGGAGATGGCTTTGTCAGTAAAATTTTTGCCATGTGAGAATAGGGACCTGAGTTTAAAATCTCATCACCGATTTCCAAGCTGGGATTTGATACACAGCTATAACACCTAGATCTGGGGACTCAGAACTACAGAAGCAGGAGGATCTCTGGGACTCACAGACTAGTAAAGTAAGTTGAGCTGATGATCTCCAGGTTCAGCAAGGTGGAAGACAGTTGAGGTAGGCACCTGATATGGACCTCTGTTCCTCTCACATGCTTGGATATACTTGTACATTGTGTTAGCATGCACAGGTTCACACATCCACATGAACACACATCTATAAAACCCATAGATATGACATAAAAGGCTATAACTTGAACTTTAAAAGATTCTGCCTTTATGTGACAGATACCACTCCTCTGTTCTTTTTAGTGTATAAAAGTTACAAAGCCATGGTCAGTCTTAAAAGCTAACAGAGGACAAAACTACCATTTTCATGGGAAAAAAGTTGTTATGAATATTTCAGTGCAGTTAGACATGCATTGAACTAGAATCCCAAGGAAGGGAACAGGCTACTGTAAATTCATAATCCTTTCAGAAAAGAAGCTCAAAGAACACTTCTTAGTAATTAATGTCATATTTGAAGAAACCACAAATGCAAATCTTTAATAAATGAAAAACAAGAAGAATCTTTTCCTTCCATTTGTCTAAGGTCACTGGATGATAAATTACAAATAATTGCTACTACTGAATGATGTTACTGAACTATATCAATTGAGTGATGTTTTATGCTTTTAAAATAAAGCTTGTCTCTATGCAGGCCATATACTTTTTTTCATTGGGTGAATCAAAACAGCTGTGAAAATTAAATGGCAAGATAAATAAACGAATAACGGCCAAGGAGTGAACTTGTGGAGTTCTCTGATGTATGCAGAGGAGGGAGAAGATTCAGGCTGGAGATTGTTACATTCTTGTATGACTCAAGAGTGGATAAAAAATTTATTCTTGTTTACATTTTTCTATTCTTCTCTCCATCTTTTCCTATTCCTTTCTCCTTTTTTTGGCAGTGTAACAAAAACTTTATAGAACTGTCATCCCTGGCATCACATTTTTTTTTTGTAGTTGGCAGGATTGTGGATACGTATAGGAAACCTCAAATAGAGAAAGAAAATAGCATCCCTTCTAAACTAAGCTGTTATTGTAGGGGTTCTCTAATGACATAGAGTTGGGGGGAAGCAGTAAAGAGAAGAAACAAGCTTTATAATTTTACACAGAAGGACCTTCCAGACAGAGGGCATGGTAAGTGCAAAGACCCTGAGATAGAACTGCCCCTCTGCCATTTAGAGCTGGTCTTGGGATGTTAACACATCGTAGTTGATCAGTAAACCTTTACAGGATGAGTATGTTGATCCATCATAAAAGAATTCATAATGAAGTACTCAATGAAAATAACTGTATTTGGTAAGAGTAGAAATATTCAGTATTACTTTGCACTAGACAGAGTAGTCATGTGTTTATATAAATCATCTTACAGAGCTTAGAAAACAATACTAGGAACCCATAAATGGGAAGAATCCCTGTGATGGTTAACTTTAAATGATAACTTGCCACAGTGTCGAGAAAGACTCTGAATGAGGGGTTACCTAGATTAGGTTGTTCTGTGCACATGCCTGTGGGAGATTATCTTGATTACTAATGATTGTAGGAAGACCCAGCCCATTGTGAAAAGCATCATATCCTAGGTCCTAAACTATAAAGGATAGAAGAAAGATAGAAGGAAGCAAGCTGGTACCATGAGTGCACTTTCTTCTCCCTGTTCTTGACGATGGGTATGGTGTAACTAGATGCTTGGGTTCCTGCCTCGGCTTCCCCAGAATGGTCAATCATAACCTGGAATCAGAATGTTTGATCAGAATATTTTATCACAGTGGCAGATATGAAGCTAGAACAACCCTGTTTTCTAAGCAGTAAATCAGCTACAGTTCTATGGTAGAATGACCAAGAATTTGTGTTCTCAAACCAGGTTGGGTAGATTGCAGTAACAGATTTTCCACTTGCTAGCTTCCTGGTCACACTTTACCATTGCTGACTGCATTTACTCACCAGTAAAGTACATAAATGATATGGGAAGTTTGTGAGGATTATTTATGCAAATTGCTTAGAACAAGCCGTAGCGTAGCATGCTGTAAGTCTTCTAAGGTTCATTGTCATCATCACCAATTATCATTTAAAATGATTGGCAAGAAGTAAGGGAAAAGGCTTAAGACTATGGAAGGAGCTACCAAGAAAGGTTTGTAAGCTGACTTTTAAGGGTAAAAGTAGTTCCAAAGTGGGAAAAAAAAAAAACAATTTCTCCCAATGGTGTGTGTGTTTCAACTGGCTTAGCATTCATTAAAATATATTTGCTTAGTAGAAAATATGTTTACTTGCATGTACGATTACTGTAATAATTGTTCCCCAAAATACTTCATGGCTTTACAACTTATAGACATGAGAAGAAAATTATTATCATTATCTGTCTTATAACACACCAAAAAATAAAATTTGAGCAACTGTTTCTTGTACTGTTATAATTCAAAAACTAGAAAACAATGTCCAAGCAGATGGTCACGTTGAAGAGGAGGTGGGTGAAACTTATGCTTCACATCCCCTGAAGACGCTTGGTTTAATTGTGTGCAATGGCTCTGGAGTATGCTTTCTTATGTTCACTTCTATTACAGAATCTGTAATTGAATCATCCATGTGCCAACTTCTTTTATAAAAGAAAAAAAATTACCTCTAAAAGTATTACCTGAGTTGACATGAAAAAAGAGAATGTCTCACTTACTTTGCATGTTTAAAGTATCTTCAACATTTTTTTAAATTCACTTTATTTCCTGATCAATATACTCCTGGTCACAATCTCCAAAAATCCATCTGCTATCCCCTTCTCTTCAGGCCCCTCGTTGGGTACTCCCACCTTGGCACATCTTTTGTCTTTGAGGACAGGCTCATCCTCTCCCACTGAAGCCAGACAAGGCAGCGCACCTAGAAGAACATACCTAATGTACAGGCTTCAGCTTTGTGGTCTGGTGCCCTGCTTCAGTTGTTCTGGACCCACGTGAAGACTAAGCTGCACATCTGCTACATATGTGCAGTGAGGCCTTCGTACAGCCCATGAATGCTCTTTGGTTGGTGGTTCAATCTCCAAGAGTTTGAAGGGTCCAGATTAGCTGACTATATTGATCTTCCTGATGTCTTTGCTTTTAAAACCTGAGTAGTATTCCACTGTGTAGATGTACCACACTTTCTGTATCTATTCTTCAGTTGAGGGACATCTAGGTTGTTTCCAGTTTCTTGCTATTATGAATAAAGCTGCTATGAACATAGTGTCTTCAACTTTTACTCAGCATGTTTTCTTCGAGGACACTAACAAGCAGTGCACACGCTTTCATTGTTGGGATAACCAACATACTCCTGTGTTGCTTTTGAAACAAGTCAATTATATAAATTAAAATGACATGATTATAGAAAATTATAGAAAGTTCAAGTATAAAAGAGCAACCACGTGACTGTTAATTTGCAGGATAAATCAAGGGCTATTGGAATTTTAACACACTGGAATTCAGGAGTTATTGAGAATTCAATGATGTGTTTCTATTTATATTTACATAAAATAAAATCCCTATGCCTGCAGACTGTATTTTATGACTTATGAATAATTTTTCTGTGGTAGAGATTGTACATCTGCATCTGGGGTTAGCTTTAGGCTTGGGCAGATAGACTTTCAAATAATGATTTACTATTTACACGTATCTAGTTTGTTTTCAGCTCTCCTGGGCATCCCTGAATCACCATTTGAATGCAAACGTTGATGTATAGATAACAAGTATACTGTCATACTTACACACATAGTGTGTGTGTGTGTGTGTGTGTGTGTGTGTGTGTGTGTGTATCAAAGGTATAATAAGAAAATGGGAGATATATACTCTTTTATTATTTGGAATTTTTTGCTGAAGTACTACTTAAGTGATTCTCTCCAAAGGCTCAGTCCTTACATTATTCTAAATTTCAGGTATTGTAGCTGATTAAAATCTCATAGTTCACTACAATTTTAACACTACTGGTAGGGTTGTTTGTTTTGTTTTGTTTTGTTTTTAAGTTTCGAGAAAGGGTCTCATTGTGTATCGCTGGCTGTCCTAGAATTTACTATGTAGACCAGGCTGGCCTCAAACTCACAGAGATCCATCTGGATTAAAGCTATGTGCCACAATATCTAACTCAACACTAGTGATTTTTACCTATGCACACAGAGGACTCATTTTCAAAATTTAGTAATAAATTTACACTACTGCTATATAAGAATAGTTATTTTTCTTCATCTTTAAAGGCATATGTAATGTATTTGTCAAAGGCACATCCACGATGTTGCTCGGTACAGACCCACACACAAAGTCTCATGTTTACAGTTTGTTTAGAATGATAGTTAATCCGAAGACAGGATACTAGTGTGATGAATGCTTTGAAGAGAAGCTATGAAACTAAAGTACAAACTTCTATTCAAATAGTGAAATTAAAAAAAAATGAGGAAGAGGTGAATTCATGGGCACCAATGCAACTCTGAAGTGATATTTGAGTCTGTGCAGCAGGCAGAATTTCTAAGAATGGCTCCTAAGATCCCAGACCTCTTAACCCCATGGTTATGATGTGGCTCCACTTCTGTGATTATTTCATTATATGAATGGTAGATACTAAAGTAGATTACCTGATTAGCCTCATTCAATCATACAGTCCTTGTTAAAACCAGCAAACTTTCAACCACACTGGATGAAGGCCTTAGTAAAGACAGAAGCAATGGGAAGAGACAAGGTTTGAAGTACAGTGATTTGCCTTGCTGTCTGTGTGGTTGAAGAGACAGAAACATACTGAGAAGAATCCCGAGCACCCTTAGCACCCTTGTGGAGCTGAGTCAGACTCCCTGCTAGCTAGGAAAGGGACCCCAATCCCATAGCCATGAACATAACTGATTGCCTGGAACTTGGAAGTGAGTTCTTCATTAAGACATGCCAGACAATGTCTATCCTTGCTGTTACTTTGATTTTTGTCTCATTTGACTTGGAACAAAGAACTCAGAATGATTCAGCCGATTTCCGAATCAGAAAAGCTGCAACATCATAAATGAACATTGCTTTAAGTGTGCCCATTTGTTATGAAGCGGTGGATGGCTAATAAAGACGCTGGAGTGTGTGTTTTGTAGATCTTGTCAAGAAAAGCAGCAACGATGGGGAGGTCACTGAAGACTCATCTTTATACCTAGCATAGAAGATATGGAAGCTTAAAATATGCACAAAATTACCAAATATTATAGCAGGAATCGAGGCAGCGATCACCATTATACCAGAGCTCTAGATTATCTGTCTTGATAATATGTCTTATCAGTTATGAACAGTCTGGCATCGTGAGAAATGAATGGATGGATAACCACAAGAAAGTCAAAGTTCTTATTCAGTTTTTCTGGAGATCTCTATTTGTGCAGAAGAGTTTATACTGGAGAGCTTAGAGTAAGGTACATGAAATAAAAGTCCTAAAAGCTTGTGCAGATTAAAATATGTAAGAAAGATTTCAAATGGGTGAAGTAAGAACAGTGTGTACTCAAATTTATAATCAGTTAAAGTAGAAGAGGGGACAGTACATTCAGAACAGAGAAGCAACAGTCTTCCCATGTTGGGACTTACATTTATGGAGAAAGCACCTGTAGTATAGTATTTGTAAATAATAATCTTAATTTAAGAATCTTTACTTCTGCAGTGAATTATCATATTTAGTACAGATTCTGGTAAGAAGAGAAAATATACATGGATAAAAATAGATTTAATTTCAAAGTTAGAGGACGTACTTGTGTTGGTGGGGATGAATAGAACCAATGTAATTTGACAAATACATTGGCTTTGAAATTTTCATAGTTTTTATAACAGTACAGGATATATTGAATGTAGCTGACCACTTAGTCGTCTAATAAATGATAATGTGAGAAGACAAGAAAAGGATTTCTTTCTGTGACAAAATTTTATGTCAGTTTTCTTTATCACAGTGGTAATTGCTGCTGTAAAATTTTCAAATAACTAAGATTACAATTATGTCTACATTATTATATAAGACATCCAAGTTCATGATATATCTAAGGTGTCCAAATTAATGAAGATAAGGCTCCATTGTATCCATTCTGAGAATTATAAAGCAGCATTATAAATTATTCTCTAACCCATAAATCTGACATCTGAAATGCTTTCTTGGTTGATATATGCCAATAGGCATCTGTGATACAAATTTTCCCAAATTCCCTAAACCCCAAAATGGAAACACTTCTGTCCTTAAGCATTCAGTATAAGGACGTTCAGCCTGTGTCGCCCAGATCCTTAGTTAACAGTGACTTCCTCAGGTTGGAGGGTGAAGGTAAAAGTCAATGTTTGTACAAGTTCTTTGTTTTGCAGCTGCTGCAGCCATAGTAAGAATGTAAGTCACTAAAGCAAATGTATTCTCCAAAATAAAGAAGATTAATAAGCGAAAGCTATTTTTCTCTACCATGTCCTCTGCATTGATGTGCAAGTTGAACTTGTCTTCCAAACAAGAAAATAGTCAACAATAATTTAATCCCTGTGGATAATCATAGGAAGATAGTAATCTGATCCAGCCAGAGGTGTCTATGAAAAGTTCAGCCATCAGCAGCAGAGAGGGAACCCCAATGCTTTTCTTCTTCCTTTCTTCTTCTACACTTTCCTCTGGCAAAGCAGGAGAAGCAGACAATATGTTCCCACTGCCACTCTTTTGTCTACTTCAAAGTCTAATTTAATTCAGATTAAGTGGTGTATCTTTTTTTTTCAGCAGGCCTACGTTGAAACTTGATTTCCAAATAGAGCATGGATCAGCATTGTCTCCTCTGACCTGAGTGGTTTCATAGGTCCACACACTCTGATCTGAACTCTGTGAAGATGCTCTAATTATGCCCATGTCTGAAATATTTAATTTCTACTTTTCTTAAAAGCCTTAACCTTTCTTTCCAGTCTTTGCTTCATTTCTTCAAAGGCTGATTAGCTTTATTTGTCTATTTCATAAATACATTTTTCTTCTTCTATGTTCATATGGATTTATTTTTATTTTTAAATTAAAGCATAAAACATAAAACTTCTATTTCCTTCCATGACTATCTCCATGATAAAAATTTTCTACTATAAATACAGTATTTCAAGAGAGATATTATAGCTTAATAATACATATACAGTTATTTCCTAGAATCAGACTCTAGAAGTAGGGTTAATGGATTAAAAATATGTTGGCTCACAAATATAGTTCTAATACTATATTGAAGAATGAATTGAGGCAGTGAGGCCTGGCTATTGATAGAGTGTAATTCATTTCATTCTTTTCCTTCTGGGGACATCACTGAAATAAGAGAAAGAGTATGGTGACTAGCAATAGGATTTGGGAATTTTCTTCTGTCTGCCCATATTGAAAATGTCTTTTTGGTGTCTTAGTTAGGGTTACTACTGTTTTGATATAACACTATAGCTAAAGTAACTTGGGGAGCAAAGTATTTATTTGGCTTAAATATACATAATCATGGTCCATTTAGGGATGCCAAGGCAGGAACTCAAACCCTGGAGGAACTTGGAGGCAGAAGCCCTGGAAAAGTGTGGTTTACTATTCTTTTCTTCATTGCTTGCTCAGCCTGTTTTCTTATAACATCCAGGGCCACCAGCCCAGGGATGGCACCACCCATAATGGGCTGGATCTGCCCATATTAAGAAAAGTTTCTCTCAGCCGAATTTAGTGGCACATGCCTTTAATCCCAGTACTGGGAAGGCAGATACAGTTGTATTGGTATGAGTTCAAGGCCAGCCTGGTTTACAAAGCAAGTTCCAGGCTAGCCAGAGCTGTTACACAAAGAGAAAACATGTCTTGAAAAACCAAAACCCAGCCCAAACCAAGATAAACCAAACCAAATGCCTGATAGGCTTGCCTAAAGTTAGATCTTACAGGGACAATTTCTCAGTTGAGTTCCTTCCCCTCAGATGACTATAGTCACCTAGCCAAAACATTTGAGATGATAAAGCAATCATAAGGACCAAAATGTATAGTAAGACAGCAGATAAGCCTGAAGATTAGCAAATAAGCTTGAGAGTAAAGAAAATACACTTATGCTGTTAAAGGTCTCTCTACAGCCAAACATGGCTCTACAGGTGTTAGGTTTGGGTACACATTGAAAGAGATAATAATTTAATGGGACAGTCTAGATTTCAGGTCCTCTGTCTTAGTTCAGGCATCTTCAACATGATCACTGGAACTGTAGAGCTGCCTGGCAAATGGTGTCTTCTTATGTCTAGAGCCACAGTACCAAACATTCTGTGATAGCATCTTCCACCCTCAATTCCTTATCAGTCTTGTCTTTACCCTTTCTAATAAGCCATTATGGTCTAGCCTTGGCAGTCCCTTTTTCGGAGATTTAGTAGGTAGTAATTTTAGATATCAAGGTTGTTTGCATTTGTGATTGAGAAAATTTTCCCTGTGATACAACAGGTTATACTTTGTTGTGACTGCAAAAGTTATCAGATACATAAACACAGCTTTTCTTTCCTTTTATTTTCCATCTACAGGGCTTCCAACACTTTCATAAACTGCTTCTTAGCTACTTAAAAGAACGAAGTCACTTGTCACAGAAGTATGTGGACTCTCAAGTAAAACGCAAGCCCTGTCTCACCACTCTGTTTATTACAAGAGTAGGACTTAAGAGGCCCACATATGGTTGAAATTATAGAGAGGCCTGCGGTGGGCAGAATCCGAGCCAGTAAAAGCATCTACCTTGGAAATAAGCCATGAAACCCATTTTAGCTATGATATTACTTTCCATTCTTTACTCCCCACCTTCACTCTCACATCAAATGTAAAACAACTATACATTTAGCATTAGTGACAAAAATAGGAAGAAGGGACTTTGGTTTAAAATATATGAAAGTGGATGTGTATACTATTTTGGTCTGCCTTTGCTGTTATAAAAATTCCATAAACTGCAGAGTTTATAAACAGAAATGCACTTCTCACCAGGTCCCTGATGATCAAGGTGCCAACAAATTCACCATCTGCTGACATCTCCTTTCAGACAGTTGGTCCCATCTTGCAGTGTCTTTGTGTGGTGGAATGGACTGTTTGTCCAAGCTGGAGTTTTTTTTTGTAAAAGCAGTAATCCCATTCATGTAGTAGCTACCTTGGGATTGAATCCTCCCTCCCAAAGGCTCCATGACCTAGCCCACGATCATGTTATGGAATTTCAAATTTGGGGAACATAAGGGATCCATATCACACACTAAACTATTACTTATTTTATTAAATATAGTTATATTTTAAAAGTCTCCTAGAAACTCATATTTGCTGATTAACTTGCTTAATATGTTTTATTTCCTCAAGGAAAAAAATAAGACCATTTTAGCATATTTTCCCCTTTAAATCTTTTCTTGGAGAATTTTTCTGTTTCTTAAGTAGAAATTGCATTTATATAGTAATTTTCATTTACTGTATGTGATAGATTTCTATTAATATTGTGATACAGCATTTAAATATTCTCTTCACATATTGGGGATTTCATTTTAGATGAAGAAAGCTATGGACTGTTATTTTAGCAATATAATTTTTATGAAAATAGTTAGCTGATTTAGGAAAAAATCCCGTGTTTAGCACTCACAGAATACAAAAATATTACTATAACATAGAAATTGATTAAAGTTTCCATTTCTAAGAAAAGAGTCAGAGAAACAGAATTCTTTTATTCTGTGCTGGTTTCTTTTCTGTAACTATAATTAAATACAACGACAAAAAGCAGCTTATAGAAAGAAGAGTTAATTTTGGTTTATGGATTCTGAGGATTGAATGTCCATAACGTAAAGAAGTCATGGGAGAAGAGACAGAAAGCCAATGGATCACATCTCAACCACACATGGGTAGTAGAAAGAATAAGCAGGAAGTGAGTCGAGGCTATACACCCATAAAGTCCACCCCAGTGACTTACTTCCTGCAGCAAGATTAAACCTTCTAAATGTGCCACAACCTCCCCAAAGAGTAGCAGTTGCTGAGCACCAAGTAAGTATTTTAAAAGGGGAAATGAGGCATTTCTTATACTAAAATATCTAAGAAACAGAAATAAATTTTGGCACAATATATAAATAAATATAATAAATATAAATATAAAATATGCTTTCTTTTACAAAGAAAAAGTTGATCACTTCAATTTACACAGATTTATTATGATCAAAGACCTACAGTAGCGTTTCATATTCATTACTTTTAACAATGCTCCCAGCTATATATTACTGGAATATTAAAACGTGTATCTGAAATTTAGTAAGTTATCCGTGATGTCTTATCAATAAAGAGGAGGGATATGAGCTGAATGATAATCTTTCATAGATCTTTGGTTATTTTAATGGTTAAGACAATGCAATTATTAATGCCAACTTGATTAGAACTTTAGTCTGGATCAAAACACAAACAATTTTGCAGAGACTGGATGGACTCACTAATATGAAATTTGAGGACATCTAGGATTTGTTCATATCTTAAATAATGAAACCTATCTTAAAAGAAATGACTGATAGGAAGGCTTACTAAAAATATCACTCCTATGACTGCATATGGAGCCAGTGAGATTGTCCAGAGGTTAAAAAGATTTGTAGCCAAGGCCTGTTGATCTGTGTTCAATCTCTAGAAACTACATGATAGAAAGAGACCTGACTCTACAAGTTCCTTTTCTGCTTCATATATATTGTAGCACAGGTAACACACACAGGCACACACACACACACACACACACATATAGACACACAACATTTAGACACATACATACATACACACACATACACACAGAGAGAAAAAAACATTCAGAGAGACACATACAGACACACACACATCAGAAAGAGAGAGAGAGAGACACAGACACATTGACACACATACATGCTACAGAATGGGTGTTGTAGTTAGGAGACAACTTATAGAGAGTAGTTCTCTTCTTCTATACCACATAGGCTTCTAAGATCAAACTCAAACTCAGGGTCTCAGTTTTTTGGCAACTTCCTCTGGTGCTGAGCCATTTCACTCACCCATTTTACCACATTTAACTTTGATTAATAGAAAATGTCTGTTGGCTTCCAGGTTGACAAAAATTATTCACTGTTAAATCTCAAATGCTTGATTTGTTTCTAGTTCCCCCCAAATATTGTGTTGTTCCCTGACCAGACATTAGAGTTTGATGCTAAAAGACATAGTGGACCACTGCAGTGGAGGAATTTCATATGGAGAAAGGTGTATGAATCAAGAGGTATATCATAGTGTCATTGGGGACGTGCTCTGTGGCCACTGGGACATGAGGGATTAGAAAAATGGCACAGCTGCCTCACCAAGAAATGCAATATGCGGCTTGAAGACTGTGGCAGTCGAATTTTTTCATGGATATCTCTGGGCAGCTCTCCTTCAGAGTAAACATAATCCTGGAGCAGATGGAAAGAGTTTCTCTGAGCCCTCCTGTGGTACACAGAGAAAGCCAGAGTCTTGTGATTTGTTCTTGCAACTCCACCACGCCAGGTGTTGAGATCACACATTCTTTGGTCCCCATGTTAGCATTCCAGAAGTTTGTGCATATGTCTGGAATATTCTTCCAGATGTTTGAAGGGCTGGAGTAGCATGTTTAGCCTAAGAGTATTATTTTTGTCTTCCTTTTGAAAACTTCGCTTTTCAGTAGTTCAGGATGCTCGGAACACATATAGAGCCTAGGAACATGGGACTAGAGACGTAGTCTCTGCTCTGAACCATCTTCCACCCTCTCTTAGTTGAAGTGGCCTCTTCCAAAACTGTGCCTCCACAAGTGGTCTCTAGAGGCAGTCAGTTAACTTTAATTTGATGTTGCATTTCCTGCTGAGTTGATTTGGTAAGTGCGATAATTTAACCCTTTTATGTATCACTATCCCCTAATCATGGTTGTGATTCTTTTCACTGGTGCTTCATGTTTAACAAAGAATTTGTAATTAGCTTCTTTTAGACAGACATATATGGGAGGGGGGAGGACAGACCGGCGGATAAAGAGAAAAAGAGATCCTAGCCATCTTCAGGTGTGGTTTTTAAGCACATGGAGTTTCTTCTCAGAGAAGTTGTTTTCAATTGCATATTGTTGCATATTCCATAAACTGAGGAGCATTTCTGCTGGCAGCCAAATAATCATTTTATACTCTGCTGCTGTAGTGATTTGTACCCTCCTGAAGGTCTTTTGATGACTCCCATTTTATTAATGATAACGCTCCCTTCCTAGACTAATGAGGCCCTACAGGATATAGACTCTGCTTATGTTTTCTGTACACTTCTCCTCAGCCCCCATGGAGTTGGAACTGTTCAGTCTCTGGAACTTTCAGGCCTGTGCCTGGAAATCTTTGGATTTCTTGTATTATCTTCTTTCTCTTGTTACTCCCACCCTGAATGGAGTTTAGCTCAGTGAGCGTTTTCCCCTAAGAATCCTAGCCTGACATTTTTTCCTATATAAAAAAAATTTATTTTAAGCCTATATATTACCGACATGTTTATACTGATTAGTCAAAGTTTCACCCTATTCTCACCATGATTTGGTTAATATTTTTCATTTTCTTCAAGAGGTAAAAAACTATGTCACTGTATCTTAAGATATATTTTGCTGGCATTTTGTCACGTTAGGCAGTGAAGAGCTGTTCAGGTATTATCCGATAAGTGATCGAATGCATTCCACTATATTTAAACATCTGTAGAATCCAGGGTTGTGCAAAGGAGTGATTGGTCAATTGTTTTCCTAATCCTGAAACTTCGCATTGCCCATCCTAGCACCAGGCTCTGCTATTCTAACAATGTAAAGGCTGTTTGTTCCACTTCCCATCTTCAGAGGTTTTAGGAAGTCATGAAACCAGGTGGACATGGTGAAGCTTGGAGTCAGAGGAAGCTGATAGCAAATCCTTGATTCGAAACTTCGATTATCAACCTTAGATCCTCTGAAATACGTCTTTAACTTTTAAGACTCAGTTTTCTTATTTTATTCTTAAAATAAAGTCAATGGCACTAAGTACTCCATTTCGTGAGATTTTATGGTACCTATCAAAATTTTAAAGTTTCCAAATTTAACCAAGCGATCTGGCTTTCAAGCACATAGATATGAAAATAATGATAGTCAAAATCTAGTAACTAAACGTTCAGAAAGCTAGTTAAATTACACAACAGCTCCTGAAGGGAATGCAATGCTAAGAACTAATCAATTTCATTTGGAAAGTTGATATTGTGAATTGTATTGGTTCTGGACAATACAAGTGATTTAGATGTAAAAAAAATTATCTAATACATAGGGGGAAATGAAATCAATTTTAAACGGTTGTGAAGAAAAATACACCAAGGCCATGGTACTGAGAACACCGGTCATGGAGAATTGTCTCTGAGCTGGCAGGTGAGTGAGGCACAGAGTAGGGGTGACATGTGGTTTTCACCTTACATGTTTTCATCACTATGTTTGTACAAATAGCACACCACATTTACAGAATTAAAATGCAGACTCTATTTCCTTCTTTGGCAATAATTAGATCAAATCACATGGAAAGAAATACCTCTTAAGTATAAGTGAGCTACATAATCGGTTTCAAAGAGAGAGACAGCCCTGTCATTGTGCTTGAGCAAAGTTCCAATCAGATCTCAGATGCTGGTGACTGTTTGGCAGGAGCTAATTGACTCCTAAGTCCTGATCGTCTGGGGTAGGTCAGCAGCACCTGATGTCCTTCCTGGAGTAAGACAGAAGACACAGTGCTTCCGTCACTCTGAGGAGCAAGAAGTGTCTCTGGTAGGTCTAGAAGTGCAGATGACAGCAAGCATAGTTTATGTTAAAAATTTAGAAAGTTAATTTTCAGTGGGAAATTAAGCTCTGGTTGCTTTCTCATTAAAGTTACACGATTTACATATTTTTATAATAAAGTTAAGCAAGAGGAAAATAATGTGATGGGGTAGAAAAGGTTAAGGATACCTACAGCTCCGGGACTTGTGGAGGTTAAAACTCTAAACTGGCATATCAGAATGAGTACTTAAATTGTGTGTGCCTTATGTTTATAACTTACTGAGCATAGCTAATGGGCCCTTCATAGCAACCTTCATCTATAAAATTCACAACTACTCCTCTGCCACTTGAACCTAGGTTTCACTTATTTAGAAAATGTATTTCCTTTATTTTCTTAATATTTAGTGTGTGTGTGTGTGTGTGTGTGTGTGTGTGTGTGTGTGTGTGCAATAACTAATTTTTTCCTGCATCCTTCTGACCATGAGCTTCCCTTGAACCTGAGCAAAAACTATTTTAAATTGATCTCAATCGACTTTGGAGCTATTTGGTTATGAATTAAATATTCTCCCCTTTACTCTGATGCTTCTAAAGAACTGATCTGGCAGCTAGCATTCAGAGCTAAAATTTCCATGACAATCTAAATGCAATATTTCTTGCCACATAATGGTATTTACTAGAGAACCTGGTAAATGCCTACATTTATTTAAAGTACATTTTATCTTACACAACATTGTGAAGTTTTATGTCTTTCTGTTGAGGTCACTGAGTACCAGGCACGTTTTTACTGCCTCTGTGCTTGATACAGTAAACAGTCATGCCTTTATAGTTGGGCATGATTCCACAAGCTGACACACTGCCAAGTGGTTTTGATTCAATGCTTTTCCCTTGACAAGTGAAAGGTAATAAAGAAAAGTTCACAGTAGAGGTATGGATACAGGGGAGCCATTTCTAGAGACATGTGCCTGCTGTAAACTCCTGTAGAGTAAGCATCCAGGATTCTAAAAGAAGATCAGAACAATGTAAGAAACAATGTGCTCGAGCAGAACCTCTGTGAAGCATTTTTTTAAAAAGAGAAACTTAGCATATAGCCTTTTAATAAGAGCCATATTTTAATAACTCAGAGAAATACGGCAGAGTACTGTCTTGTACTTTAATAAGGGAATAGAGGTGGTTTCTCAAGGAGCAGCAGGTATCTTTGGTATACAAATACTTTACAGCAAAATGAAATACGTAGAATACACTTGCAAGTGTGTGTGAGTGTGTGTGTGTGTGTGTGTGTGTGTGTGTGTTTGTGTGTGTGTGTGTTTGTGAAAGGGAGAGAGAGAAAGTTAAATTTGTCTGAATCTGTAGTATCACAACAAGCATTTCACACCTAGATGATTGTTAGTCTGTACCAATTTTCATTTGAAAATCTACAAAGTCAACAGTGATATCATGTTATCTCACTGTCTTTTGACAAAAAAGACCTGTGAAAATACCTCAGTACAATTTAAAAAAAAAAAAAAAACTTAGACCAAAGGAAAATGGTTTCTGAAACGCTAGATGCTATCATCAAGGAATTCAAATCTTCTGTTTTCTACTAAATGTGTTTCAATGTCTGCTTGGCTCCACAGAAATTTCTGGAAAATCACCTAGCCTTGGTTCCTGAAAGTGCCAAGCCCACAGAAGGCAAGGCATTTTGGGTGTAAAAGCTCTTTCCATTGATCCTGATGACCTGAGTTTGATTCCTGGGTCCCACATGTTGCAAGGAAGTTGTACCCACAGGTACAGCTCTTGCAGATGATTTCCACATGTGCCCAATGCATGAAAGCTAAAGAAATATAATATTTTTTTACAGTGAGAGTCTCATTCATCAAGTGACCCATACCGATTCCTTATCATGATTTATTGACAGGAGATAGATCACTCATCAAAAAGAAAAACTAAGGTGACCCATTCATCCAAGGACAGTCAATCCACCATTTCTCTTAAAATTTTGAAGAAACAATCTCTAGGACTTGAGCTCTTAATTTCCTGAACATCTCCAAACTGTGCCATCATATAGAGAAGGACCTGTGTAGATGAATAAGCGGAGCTTATGCGAAGCACACATGTACGGGCCTTGGAAGAAAAGGAAGAGAAGGAAGAGAATGTAGAGACAGAGTTAAGAAAAACTTCTAGGAGTGACTTCCGATCTGACATTGCTCTTCATGTTCTTGTAAAGGCCATGTGTCGCATTGTATCATAATAAAAACTGTACCTAAGGTGGATTCCTACTTGCAGGAGTCCAGAGGCATCCTAATGAGGACATCCTATTTTTCAGCATGACCCTGATGCCTGACCTCAATTGGAATCTATTTCTATTTTCAAGTCTGCACTGTAAGATTATTCTCAGAAAAGCCTCTTGTAATCAAAAAACGAGGAGGGGCTTTAGTATTAGAGTGTAAAACAAACTAGTTGATATTCCAGTATGGGAAATTTAGTCCAGATGGGATGTTATTAAGATGAAATTCTAGAGTAAACATGGACTTGTTCTCCAAATTCTTGAATATCAGAACCAGATGGCATTCTTTAAAACGTAAAGGATTCTTTTCATTCATATGAGCAGTTCACTTTATGAACTAGAAAGGATAAATGGAATCCCTTCACTCAGTGTTTAATGCTTAAGAATTTAGACAAAGTCTAATGAGAGAAAGTCATTACAGTTGATTGCCATAAATTAGAGGAGCTTGGGAAATAATCTTATTCCTTTATTTGTGAACTTTGGAAAGGAATTTAACACCTTTGGAAACAGCCTGGAAGTTAATGTCCACTTGTACAAAAAACAGTGCTGTCTCTCACACACAGGCATGGGATGTGAACTTGTACCCTGGCTCTCAGAAGTCTCATTGCTTTCTTGGGAAAATAATCCTCTGGAATTCAAAGAATGGGTGCCATAATGAAAAAATAAATAAATAAAACTGGAACTGTGTCTCTTATTTTTACCAATGTCCAAACTGAGATGTATGTTTTTCAGATGATCATGAACCATTTCTGGTTGGAATCCTGCTTAGTACTGTATCTTCCCATGATACACACAATTGCCCAGCAATTGTGAGATGAGATAAGCTCTGTAACATTACAAGGTCTCTGTGTACTGTTTGATCTGATGGAGTGCATCAAAAGTCATTAAAGCTCTCTCCATCCATCACAATTCCAAGTGATGGTGGAGTTCATTTACTGACTGAAGGGACCCCATCCCTGTCTTACTGTCTTAGAGAAACACTTCAGCTTATGGTTGAGGCCACACGTCACTGGCTACTAATGACTCCTCTCTCATCTGGTGATGTTCTAGACTTTTCTACCCAAATGGCACTGACAGAAATGACCTATATTTTTTCCTTTGTAAAAAAAAAAAAAAATCATCCTTTTCAAAAATACATATTCTCCTGTTAAACCATTTAGAAAATCGAGTGCTATGGTTATGTTTAAGGGAGAAAAAAATGGTTAAACGTGAAGCTTGTCCTAGCATTGTTACCTGGGTTGATCTTGAAATTCGTCCAAGCTAACCACATCAATCTCTACCGAACAGATTAATAACTTTAGTTTAGATTGGAATTCATTCAACAATTAAATATAATTTAGTCTACTTTGGACCATCAGAAAAAGAAAATGATCAAAATGAAGGGGTAAAAGGCCTTCAAGACTAAGGCTAAATCAGCAAAATTCTGAGATTCATTTTTGGTAACCTTTTCCTCAGTTGGGTCTAAGCCAAAAAATGAAATCAGTCAAAAGTTTTGTTTCTGAATAGGAAATGAGAAAAAGAACTCTTTCTTCCAAAGGACAGCATCACGGAAAGTCAAATTATGGTCTTTGACAATCTGACAAGCAAATACATTCAATTTGCTGCTTTTCTCTTATTTTCTGGACTGTATATAGACACATTCTACTTAACTAGAAGTGTATGGTCTTCTTAGTAACAATAAAATCATGAGGGTTGCTTTTGAATTTTCTGTTCTGGAAAGACCAGAGTTTGACCTGGACATAACATTCAAACCAGTCCTATTTAGTGCTAGGAAGAGTGTTAGCACATGCTTCTGAGAGCAATATTCCATGCTGGGAGCCAGTGTTACCTCCTGAAGGGCCATAAAATTGTCAAGCCATTGGTTAGATAGTCTTGGATATAACTGTGCTTTTCTGTTTCTTACTGGGATATCCCAGAAAGAATAAATTTGGTTTCTTACCTTTACATTTTAATATCAACTGTTTCTGTCCTGCTTCGTTTTGGACACAATTAACAATTGTGTTGATGCTTCTACGCATAATTTTGTAGGATACCATCTGGTTTTACAGGGAATTCTTTTAGGTTTCAGCATTTCATGCCCTGGGGGAGGATTTTGTAATGACCCACAGCTAGATCCATTCCTCCACAAGCTTTATTTCAAAACCTTATAATTACCTTATTGTTTATTTCTATTTTTATTTGGTTTGTAAGGTTATAATTTAATTGCATTTCTTCCATCTCTTTCATCCGTCTATACCTTCCCATATACCCCTTTTTTGCTCTTCTACAAATTCATGGCCATTTCTTGCATCCTCTCCCCCATAATTGTTATTGCATGCATATATGTATAGAGGAAAGTAAATATTGAAGTAGGTACGAGGAGTGGAAGGAGGAGTGGCAGGATACAACTGATTTAAAAGGGAAAAAACGGAAGTGGAGGGAGAGATAAATATAGAAGGAGGGAGATGGGTAAAGGCATAATAAGGATGTCTGGAAAAGCCACAAGGAATTACATCATTAACTAATTGCCTAAATATAAAGCCTATAATGAACATAATTCTGTGTGTAGATATAGAAATAGAATGTTAATAAAATTTTCTCATCTGGGGTGATGTTCTTCTCTTGAAAAGCCAAAGCCCAACTAACCAAAACCCCTAACACCCAGTATTAGAAGCCCTCTTTTGAATAGTTAAGTTAGGGCTATCCAAGAGACTCCCAAAACACACAGCATAACCTTTTGTCCCTTGGATACCCTCAGAGGTGGAAAGTAAGTCCCTGTTGTTGAAGACAGCATGAACTTCAGAAAAAAGGCATAGAGACTCCTGAGCTGGACCTGACTAGAATGACCCCTCCCTGTCATCGTACTTGAAGATGCTCTGGCAAGCTTCCAAAGGATGGAGGCAACCAACAGTCCTACCCAGCTTTGAGGCTTATGAGTCATATCAACCATCAACACGACACACTAAGGCTAAGGGAGCACTAGTGGCACAAATACCTTGGCAGTCACCAAATAGCTCTTTAATTGTACTTAAAATCTTTTCAGTTGGAGGGAAACCATGCTTAGTAGTGGTCATCTAGCATTCAATTCTAGAAAAAACATAATTAATTGAAGGAGACTCTATAATCTCGAACTTACTTAAATCAGCACAATCCTTAAAAGCAATCTATAAACATCCATCTTTATACCCACAGATAGATGTTGTCTTCCTCCCCCAACCCCCATCAAAGGAATTTCTATTTGCAACAGATGGAAAACA
Organism: Rhabdomys pumilio; assembly: GCA_030674055.1. Taxonomy (NCBI): domain Eukaryota; kingdom Metazoa; phylum Chordata; class Mammalia; order Rodentia; family Muridae; genus Rhabdomys; species Rhabdomys pumilio. The sequence goes on from JANHMN010000229.1 coordinate 25,466, forward strand.
CAACCAATCAAAGTGCAGAGTTGTGGAGCCCAGTGGATATATCTACAATAGATAGGTCTGCAAACACTACTCCATCTGAGGCTCAGGGGAACACTATGGAAGCAGAGACAGAAAGATTATAAAATCCGGAGGATCAGAAAGTTTCCCCTGAGATCGTGTCTCCTTGTAATATCAAAAGCTACACTCATAAATTCTTAAGAACACGATCTCTTCAATGCAAAGCAAGGATGGCATTGATGAACACGCCAAACTGCATGGGGAAAGTCATGAGGCCTCAGCTCTTCACAAAGAATACAGGCAGTGGGGGAAAGTTTGGAAGGGGTGGTCTGCCCCAGGGAAAAGCATGCCAATTGGTTGCCCAGTGCCAAAAGGGCAGCCCAGGGAGAACACACGAAAATAACATTATTCAGACTCAGAGGATTACGATGACTCTTACATTTAAAAATGATTTAAAAACAAAACTCCAAAAGCTGAATTTTCTATTTTCTTTATGGGATTTTAAGAAAAATGGAAAGTATCCAGTAGAACAGGAGATAAGAAAATATAACAGTGAAAAAAATTAGCAGAAATGTTTGTCATCAAATTGTTACAAATTTAAGTATTAAGAGCATCAGAAAACAGGTGAATCAATTTTAAAATAATGCCATCAGAAACTGTTCGAAAGAGAGGGAAACAGTTAAAGTTCTATCATCTAAATAGAGAGAATCCTTGCAAATACTATTTCCCAAGGTCTGCTGATCTCAAGTTTGAGCACATCAGAGTCACCAGAAGAACTTATCAAAAGAGTGTGCTTGCCTTCCTAAGGAGATTCCAGTGCAGTGGTTCTTGGCTGGGTCCCAGAATCTGCATCTCTGTCAAGATGACGGGTGGCACTGGTGCACCTTGAGAGCCACCATTCTAAGAACGGTGCACTTGCTCCTACACACAGATGACACTATTTAGTTAATGTTTTACTGCTTTCTTCATATGTACAATGAAGTTAATCCCAGGTGGCTACCTCATGGACAGGGGAGCCTCACATAACCAATAAATGTAACAAACACTAATTCCTTCTCAACTATAACCTGTTATGCTTGCATTTCAAATGCCATATCATTTTTACATACAGCATAGAGATGTTCATCATCTCAGGTGATGTTTGTTGCCAATATTTGACATCAATGATATGGTGAGTTTTCCAACTGTCTGTGGACTTGGAAATAAGGGAGGTAGCTTACATTTTGCATTCTAATATGAGCTACAGTCTAGATGTTAATCTATCTTTAGAAAAACTACAAATTCTTTCTAGTTCTGTAGTATTCTAGAACAAAGCATATTCATTTAATTTCTTATGCCTGAAGGCCTTAAATAAAATTCTTACTGTGCTGACGTATCTTGCTTTTATTACAGTTTTATCAGATAATCATCTGCTTCTCATATTCACATTGGGCTATCCTCAGGGCCGGTAGCAGGTGTAATATTTGTGCAGAAGAGATGTTTCAATATGTATGGTGCACTGAAGCACAAGGCTCTAAGATTGCAAGTCTGGAAAGCACAGAGATTTGCTGGGATGTCACAGCAGTCTGTTTCCACGGGTCCTCAAGCACATTTACATTCCCAGTGTAGCCTATCACTTAGGCAGAGCTAAAAAATTTTTGTGATTCAGAAATACTGGAACAGATAGAACAGAATTAGTGGATGATGGGGAATGAAGTATGCTCTCTAGAACAAACTTCAATACATTATTCAGTGAGGTGCATAGCACTGGCTGGCACACATGGTCTATGCAGGATGGCCTAAAAGAATAAAAGAACAACAACAACAATAACAACAACCACACACACACACACACATGCATGCACACACACAAATACATCCTGCTCAGTCCGTATAATATTACTTGTATGTGTATAATTTCAGGGATGAACACACACACACACACACACACACACACTCACTCACAAATATAACCT
>JANHMN010000230.1:0-27407 GCA_030674055.1 Rhabdomys pumilio
CCTCGCTTTTGTTTTGTGCCTTTCTGTAAAGGCAAGAGTCACATTTATGTGTTACAACACATCGATACTTTTGACAGTCTGGGTGCTCTGCCAACCTGAGTGACAGTGCTGCTGCCCTAAGGTGGCGTCATAGAGGCTGGCATGGACAGGGAATGGGCTGACTGGGCTCATGTAACAAGGTCAGTCCCGACAGCCTGAAAGCTGACTGTGAGTCTTTAGAAAGCAGCTGTATGGGGTTCTCAGGGTAATGGTTGAACTCTCTCAAGAGAGATGGTCTGAGCATGGAGTGAATAGAAGCTCCTGAATGAATAGAAGAATAAAAGTTTTCCACATAGCATGGTTTTATGAGAAAAAAAGTGCTTTGTCTTATTTCATGATCTTGAAGCTAGTGAGGCTAAGGTCTCCCTAGAGATGAACCTAGGCAGAATTTGTGTGCAAGTGATCTATCATGGGGAAGGGAGTAGGACAGGGGAGGGGCAGGGCCTACTCATGGTGTGGTTTTGCCCAAATTCCACAGGAAGAGGCTTCATAGACCATATGTTGCGGGAGGGGGCTGTTACCTGTGGCAGGAGCTGTCACCCTCCTATTTGTCTTGTCAACTTCTATACCCTCTACACACAACAGAAATCGGTCAAGCCTTCTCCAGAGGAAGGAACAGAGCAAGTAGGAGGCATATCAGGGACTCTCTGCCGCAAGTTATTGTTGGGGTTTAAACTAGAGTTAATTTAAAACAAACATTAAAATGGACATTGAATTGGTCAACTAGAGATAATAGCTCCCTGTTTAATGAAAGTTTCTGAAACTGTTTAAGCCACATTACCAATTAGTCACATATCATAGAGGATGTCTTTGCTGCATGAAGTGCCCAGCACTACTTTCTAGTTCTTGCTTTATTTTTATAGCTGATCTGAATTTAACTGTTTAAGGTCATGCTGTTCGTAACGGGCTCTCTCTAAGAATTCTTTTGCAGATAGAGGATGGATTTAGGAAACCCTGATAGAATTGAGAAACCAATTCAGAAGTTTCTACCTACCTGCCCTGGGATCACAGTAGATATCCCTGTGGACAGCAGTGGGCTGTGTTCACTTCCTCCCTGGGTTCTTCTAGATTGCCCAGGATTGCATTTGCTTCAGTAGCTATTTTAGCCACTGCAGCCTCCCTGGTTCTTCGGCATGATCTTCACATGTCCATCTTTAATTTATATGAGTCAAAAGATTTACATAGATTTTCTTTCTTTCTCTGCTCTCACCATGTCCCATTGCTTCCAGACATAAACACATGAAAAATGTAGGCAAATTTAGCTGCTAAATCTCTAGTCTAAACCTTTCAGTTTCAGGTACAAATTCTGTCTTCCAGTTCATCATGGAGCCCTCAGTTCTCCTTTAAAGAACAGAAGTAAGTGTTGAAGCAGGTTCCTGTCTACACACATGGTTTGCTTTATTTTCCCCAGTAAGTCCTGGTCTTTGAAATGGAAAGGGAGGATTGGGGGAAGGCTCTGAGCCTCTCATCATGAAGCTAGTGGGCTGAAACCCACTAAATCCATTTGTAGTAGTATCTGGGGGTACCAACCACCCACCCAGCACATGCATATTAATGGCATCTAACCTATTGTTGAGTGGAATTTGGAGGAACTATTGTGACTCAGGATAAGAGTGGGTTTGGTGGAGGGGAAGAACTTAAAGTTTGGTTAATAAGAGGTTTTGTTCTTATGGCTCAGTAGGTACAAAGAATCAGGTTAGCTAATGATTTACAAAGAGAATGTAATCTTTGAGGGTGTCTTTGTTAGTTTCTATTGCTGTGAAGAGACACCATGACCATGACAACTCTTATGAAGGAAAACATTCAATTGAGGCTGACTTAAAGTTTCAGATGTTCAGTCTATTATAGAAGCATGGTTAGAAGCATGGCAGCCTGCGGGCAAACATGGTTTAGAGGGAGCTGAGAACTCTACAGCTTGATCCATAGCCCACAGAAAGAGATTGTGAGCCACACTGGGCCTACCTTGAGCATATGAGACTTAAAAGCTCATCCTCACAGTGACATACTTCTTCTAACAAAGCCACACCTCTTAATAGTACCCTCCCTATTGGCTAAGCATTCAAACATATGAGTCTATGGTGGGGCAGTCTTATTCAAACCACCACAGAGGGTCTTTATCAGACCTTGACATAGGTGGACAAGGGGCATCCTTGTAGGCATTTCAAAGTGTTGACTTTGTGACAAGATGCTGTCATTTGCAAAGCTCGTGCTTGAGCATAATGGGCTTACAAAAACAAAACAGAAGCAAGACTGAGGAGTGATTGACCCTAAATGGAACATCTGTGTTATCCCCCTTTCCTCCAAGACTCAGGAATCATCTGAGGAAAAGGGCAGACAGTCTGTAAGAGCCAGAGTTAGGAAGACTGTGGTAATACAGTGTCTTTTGGACATTACAGGATGGCTGCACTCATCAGCTCACAACATTTGTGCTTATCTACATGTGGTTCCAGCAGGTATTGGGGGAGGCTCACAGGCCCTACTCCTAGATGGGGTGCTATTGGTAATGAGGAGGGAATCAGTTCTTTTTAGGGATGTGGTCCAGCAGAGGCTCCCATGTGACAGGAGATGGTCCTATTCCTGTGGTCATACTGATAGCATTAAGTAGACTCAGTGGGCTTAAGGAGGAGGCACATGAAATTGAGAGATAATGGCCGTGGGGGGGATTGGGAAGATGTTGGAGGTGAACAATAGATGATGATGAGGAAGATTTGATAATTTATATAAAACAATTAAAACATACAAGCAAATAGGTTATGGAGGGATGCTTCAATAATTAAGAGCACTGACTGCTCTTCCAGAGGACCTATGTTCTCTTCCCAGCTCACAAAACTCCAGTCTCAGGGAATCTGATGTCCTCTTCTAGCCTCTGTGGGCACTGCATAGTATGTTGCACAGACATACATGCAGGCAAAACACTCATACGCATAAAACAAAAACAAATAAAAAACACATATGTCAGGAGCCATAATGGGACAAGCTAATAATTAGCAGATGATCATCCTGAAATGCTTGCCTCAGATTATTATATAATCTGTGATTAGTGTGCTCCATCCAGCAAGGCTGTGGAGAAGTAATTTTAGGAAAGATTCCTGCTGTTAATAAGCTTTTCCTATTATTACTATTATTAAACATATGTAACAATCACTAAGCACTAGCACACCCCTTTGTAGGAGATCTCTGCAGATCCACGAAGATGTACTGTCTTGTAGTGATACTATATAGACAAATAGATGACTTCTTAAGTCTGAATGATGATCCTATAAGAATTCCTAAAATTATATCAATGATTACTAAGCTCTTTTATAACAGGACTGCTATTAAGTCCCTCAGGCATAGTGAAACTGCAAAGAGAACTCTGCCAGTGTTATCAGTTAATTGCCCTAAGAGAGATAGTAGCCGGACCTTCTCCTGCTCAGAGCACAATCCAAGAAGTTGTAAAACAATTAACCAAGGTCACTAAAAAAGGGAATTCACAATTTATTACAGGTACCAGGACAGAAGAGAAAATATTGCCTGGGTTTATCTATACAAAACTTTACTAACTTCTTAAGATTATAGTTTCAAACTTTCAGTGACCCTATGGAGCTAAACAGGTGATGAATGTCTAGTTAGATATTTACTCCTAATGGATGTGCACGTAAACATTCTGTATTGTAAACTTCTATTTCAATTTATGATTTGAATTTTGGTGTGAACTTGTGATGAACTTTGTAACATGTGATCATGTACTCTGAATGGTGTGTAAATACTGAAGACAAAGAAGGGAGTTAGTTAGTGAGTTAGGGAGTTAGGAGCCAGTCGTCCTTTCTTTTTCTTTTCCCCCTGCCTGGAATTTTTACTTTGTTAGAATCTTTTCTTCTTCCCCACTCAGGACCTTTCCACCTTTTTTCTCAGATAGCTTTCATAGGATACTTTTTACACTTAATAAACTCTATAGCAACTTTTCTAAGTGTCCTTTCTTCCTGTGACCCAGCCTTAAGTTAGAGCCTACCAGTTCCTGCTGAGATAGAACAAAGGCCACATTGCCTAATCCTCTGCTGTTAGGCTACAGTCTCTTAGCCTCGGGAGAGGTTTTTAGGATAACACAAGGCTATTTACTTAACCCCTTGCTGGTCTTAGGGCTGGGATGCAAGTGCCAGTTTCTGGCCACAGGATCCATGACCAGGTCAGCTACAGTAGCATAGGGCTGCCTCAAGAAGAACCGACAGGAGGAGAAGAAAGAAGAAGCGCTTCTCCCCCTTTACCCACGCTGGGGCAAGCACCTGGCACACATAAGAAAAACAAATATTGGGCTGGAAAGATGGCTTAGTGATTAAGAGCACTGAGTGTTCTTCCAGAGGTCCTGAGTTCAATTCTCAACAACCACATGGTGGCTCACAACGAGCTGTAATGGGAGTCAATGCCCTCTTCTGTTGTGTCTAAAAATAGCTGGTATATATATATATATATATATATATATATATATATATATGTGTGTGTGTGTGTGTGTGTGTGTGTGTAAATCTTTAAAAATATATTAAAAACAGTTCTGTAAAATATTGCAAAAAGTCACCTCATGATGTTTTGTGTAGGTTCAGAGTTTTATGTTCAGTAATGTGTCTGGTTTTATTTTTAATTTTATATTTATTTTTAGCTTTTATTGTAACCAGTATACTCTTTTTAGAACACAAAGGAGTGTGTGTGTGTGTGTGTGTGTGTGTGTACATTTCATTAGATATTAGATACCTGTGTTCCTCAGTCACACAGAGCTTAGTTCATTGGGTAGGGGATTGAAGACTTTATATAGTGATACCATTTGTTATAATTGGTCAACCAATTGTTCAGACTTTATTTTTTTTTAAGTTATTACTTTTATTTTTACTTTAGGTGTATGAGTGTTTTGCCTACACATATATGTGCACTGCACATGTGCCTGGTGCCCACAGAGGCCTGAAGAGGGAGCTGGATCCCTTGGAATCGGAGTTTGGGATGGTTCTGAGCTGCAGTGTGGGTGCTGGGAATCGAACTCGAGTCCTCAGGAAGAGCAGTGTGAGCTCTTTACCACTGAGCCATCTCTCCAGTGCCTTGTATTTGATACAATAATAATGAATTTAACATTTGTTTAACACCCTATATTGAAGGTAATGGAATACATATTTTAAAAGTTACCCCAAATCTATAAACCTAAATAGGTATAAAAGAAATGTAGGTTTCCTGTGTGAGCTGAGGCACAGCACGAACATCATGGTGAGGAAGTGGGAGCTGAGGACAGGGGAATCCTGAAAGTGACAGTTCCCAGAAAAGAACAAAATCTGTCAGAAAAGCCTGATGGTTTTTCTGTGGAAAACTGTGAAGCTGTTGTTCCCAGCAGAGGCTGCAGGGGGAGCAGATGTCTGAGTTTGAGGGCACCAGAGGCTGAGGGTAAATGAGGAAGCAGAGTTGGAGCCTGGCATCCAGAAAACCTGGGAAGCAGATCTGCAGGGCAGGAGGTCAGGGGAGGGGCTGGGGTTTGGCTTCTGCTGCCAGTCGTCCCTCCCCCACCTCTGGAGCCTTTGTGACTTAAGAGGCTGGAGTTCTGGGATACAGGCCTGGGCTTACCTTAACTGAGTTACCACTAGGTGGACCCACTGTCACCTGGCAGCTCAGAGATTTCCCCTGAGCAGGACAGGGACTGAGAACAACCATAGAGGATTTCACACAGATGTAACTGGCTGAGACTGGAGCAGATGCTGTCAGGTATGTGGGCTAGAACACGGACCATACATGCTGGCCTCTGTGTCAGGGAATCTCGCCTCTACTTTGGCCTCAACTGCTTCCTTTCCCAGCTGGCCTCTGTCCCCCTGACTTCTCGGGACTCCAGGGTGGATGACACTGACAGATTCCTGGAGTACTTCCTCAGAAAGACCCAGCAGAGAGAGAAGTTACGGATAATGCCAGTTGCCACGTTGCAGAGTCTGTCCCTTATCCATTCTGGAGAGGGTACTCAGTGCGATAGCCATGGGCCCTCAGAGCCCCACCTAAGCTGCACAAGATGACTGTCTCCCTCTCAGCTTCACTTACTGTCTCCTGGGCAGGACATGAGGACTGCCTTAGGGACCCAGGAGGCAGCCCATTGTCAAACTGAAGCCCAACAGTATCCTGGGATGAACCATGGGAGATGACTGGGGGGTGGGCATGGGGGTGGATCCTCCAGAGTCCCCTATGGTAATGCGACAATTCTGGAGGTTCAAACAGGCTTCACGGGCCAGAGAGATCATAGAGGCGGTTCAGGTGGAACACAGGCACCCGGCATGGGAGGTGATGCCCGATGTTGCTCTCCTGGTCTCTGAGGCTGGGATCTTCACGGGTCTCTGAGGCTGAATCCAAGTATGAAAGAAAGCTCAGGTAGTTAGTGAGGTTTACATCACCTCAGAGGTCTAGTCTGAGAAGCGGCTTCTGGAACATGCTGCTTATGTCCTTCCAGACCGCCACGCTGCCACCTTAGCTGGGACTTGAACCTAGGTCTGCGCTTGTGCAAGGCAAGCACTTTATTTCTATATAACCCCAGCCTCTCTCTCTCTCTCTCCTTTTTTTTTTCTATAAGACTCTTCAGGCCATATCATTCTTAAGTCATCTGTGGCCGTTTTTCTTTTTCAAAGAGTTTGTCCTTTCTATAGTTACTATCAGATCCGTTCTGTATCTTTCCTCTTCTGGTTAGGATAGCTAGAACTTGACCAGTTTGATTTCACTCATTTTTCTCTGTGCTTTATATTTCATTGAAATCCTTTCCAATAGTTAGTATTCTTTCTAGCTCGGAGTTTAACTACTTTATTGCCAGTTCCTTCAAATAAAGGCTGCAATAATTGGTTAAGATCCCCGTGTTCTGGCCCTGGGACTTAGTATGAGGGAATCCTCACTCCCCTGTTGCTTGCTGGACTCCAGGCATTGTAATAAGTAGCATTTTCATTTTTATTAATTTAACATATTTTGTAATGTCACTTTTAATGTCCTCTCTGACCTGTAGTGCTGACACTTGAACATGGGTCCTTATTCTCAGCCTTTCTACAGACTGATCTGTTTCCAAAGTCATATCCTGCACCCACACATGGTTTTGTGTGTCAATATAAAATCTGTAGGATATTTGTCTCTTCGAGTCAACTTACTTTTCTTAAGATGGTGATCTCTGATTGATTGCATTTTTTTTTTCTGCAAACTGCACAATTTCAATCTTTTTAAGGCTGAATAAAATTCTATTGTATACACAGTCTGCATTTCCTTTATCTATTCTGTTGGCAGACACCTTGGTTGGGTCCATAGCTTTGCTACTGTGAATATTACTGCAGTGAACACAGATATTGATGTGGCTTACAATCTTTTAGGAATATGCCCAAGAGTAGCACATCTGGTACAATGCATACTGTACATCACGGCATACATGTCAAGGATTATCACAGCTGACACACTGCACATTGTACACTATAGTGTATATGCCTAGGAGTAGCACAGTTGGTATACTGCATACTGCATACCTCAGTATATATGCTCAGAAATAACACAGCTGGCACACCAAACACCACGGTATATATGCCCAGGAATAGCATAGCTGGCACGATGCACACTGCATATCACAGTATATATGCCCAGGAATAGCATAGTTGGCACACTGTACACCATGTTATATATATATCCAGGAGTAGCACATCTGGCGCACTCCCCACTGAACACTATGATATATACACCCAGGTGTAGCACAGCTGGCACACTGCATACTGTACACCACAGTCTGGTAGTTCTTTTCAGTCTTTTGAAAACCTCCACACAGATTCCACAGGGGCTGGACTAATTTACACTTCTCCCAGCAGGATGTCAGGGCTCCTTTCTACCCCCTGCATCCTTGACAGCATTTGTTTGTTTTCTTTTTTCTTTTTTTCCCATGAAACTCACTGAGAGGGACACAGTGAGACCAGGCTGGATTCGAATTCACGAGCCCTACTGCGGCGTCTGCCACCAGAGGGCAGGCACTAAAGCCCTGCGCCACCACACACTTGCATTTATTTGTTTTCTTAATAACAGCCATTTTGACTGGGGTCAGATAGGATTGCAATATAGTTTTGATTTTCATTTCCCTGGCAAACAGTATTGAGCATATTTCTCAATATAAAATTGTGTGTGTGTGTGTGCGCATGCATGTGTGCATATGGTGTGTGTATGTGTGTATGTGTGTGGCTGAGATGGGTGTTTAAGTCATGGCATACCTGTGGAGGTCAGAGGACAACCCAGGGGAGTCATTTCTTTCTTTCTATCATATGGACCCTGAGGCTAAAACTCACATCATCAGGCTTAGAGCCAGAAGTTCTATTCTGTATTGGATGGTAAAAGCTTATTATGGTTGGCTTGGACAAACATTAGTTATGACATCTGTTTATGTACACGCTTTATCATGTACAACACTTTACAGATGTTAACAGATGTAAGTCTTGTGAAGTGTTTGGTACAAGCAGGAATAATTCTTTTTAAAATTTTTTATTTATTCAATTTACATTCTGCTCACTGACCCTCTCCCGGTCACTCCTCCCACAATCCTTCCCTCATCCCTCCCTCTTACAAGCAGAAGTAATTCTTGAGAGACGAAGAAACAGGCACATAGAAATTAAATGGTGTGACCAGTTACCTTAATAACTGAGAATTAATGACTCAGAATCAGGTTCCAGTCAACTTCGTACTGCATCCAACAGTGACAGTGATGTTTTAAGAATATAGCCAGGGCAGGAAATGTGACTCAGTGGTTAAGATCACCCAGAAGAGCTGGGTTTGGACACTCACTTTGAGGTTCATAACCACCTGTAATTCCAGTTTCAGGAGATCTCATGCACTCTTCTGGCCTCCTCAGGCACCAGGCACACAAGTGGTGCCCAGATACACATGCAGGCAGAACACCCATACATAGAAAAAAAAAAAAAGGAGAAGAGTACAGTTGCTTCTGGAACAGATAGGGATTTTTAAAAGATTTGCATTTGCTTCTTTAGTATACGTGGGCTTAGTTGATTTCACTCTATAGAGAAGAATCCATCCATCTATCTATCCATACATCCATACATCTGTAATATATATAAAGCATTACTATGCAGTTTCTTAAGACACTGACTGGTCTGATATAAGTTGAAGAAAGTGTCTGCTTCCTATTTCCCCTCTTAATTTCCACCCCCATTTGTCTCTAGAATTTGTCTCTAATATAAATCTGGATCTCACCTAAAGCCCCTAACATATAATTTCATGACCTCCTCTTGTCCTTTATTTTTAAAAATATTTTATTTTACTTTTTTGCTAATTTCTATGTATGGGCATTTTGTATGCATGTATGTCTCTCACCACATGTATGCCTGGTACCTATAGGCCAGAAGCGAGCAACAGAGCTGGGACTGGAGTTACAGATAGTTGTGAGACACCATGTGGGAGCTGGCAACTGAACTTGGATCTTGTGCAAGAGCTGCCAGTGCTCTTAACAGTGGAGACATCATCTATTCAGCCTTTCTTGTCTTTTTTAAGCATAAAGAAATACATCTCTTGAAGTCTTGAGGAAACACCTGACTCCTTAAAAATTCTCCCTTAAAAATGGTGTTATAAAACATCATTAGGATGAAGTAGCTTCTAGCCTTCCTGGTGGGGACATAGATAAGACAGTGGCTCAGGATCTTTATACTTGAGTTTTTCTTATATCTATTTTATGGTGTCTGTCTTTCTGGCTGCCATGAAGCTTTTATTACTCTAGGTTGTCTCTAGCAGAACGTTGGCTTTGAGCCAGGCAGTACAGGAGGGGGCTTGTGGTAAGGTGTGTTTAGCACAGACTCCTGCATCACTGAGGACATTTTGAGGAAGGGATGTCTTTCATTGGTGTTGAATCTCTCTCTCTCTCTCTCTCTCTCTCTCTCTCTCTCTCTCTCTCTCTCTCACACACACACACACACACACACATGATTCTAACTTAGCAGCTGGCTCCTCAGAGATGTAAACAGGCATTGTGAAATCTCCACAGGCTTAGGCAAGAGCTCTGCCCCTCTCCCATGTATTAGCAGAAATGGCAGATGGTAGCTTTCTCCCCTAATAATCACCAGATGGCATAAAGTTATGCCCTGTGGTGCAGGAAGGAAGAAACTGGGTCGAGCATGCATTTCTACCCTTAATCTCTTCTTACTTGATTGAAACATGTCAGCTACTGGTCATATGTCTATATTAGAAGTTAAAAGTGACCAGAACTTTATGATGATAACAGAACACTGGTTTTAATATCATTACATTTGGTTTATCCATTGATTTTAATTTCATCAAGTTTGGTGAATTTTGTCAGTTAGTGACTTGCTCGTATTCTTAATAGACACACAGATTTCTGTCTATTCCTGGGCCATGATCTCTTTGTACCCAACTCTGATCCCTTATAAACCTGTCTATCATTTTTTTTTCAGAACCAAAAAATGTCCAGGGAATTGAACTTAGTCTTTTGTGTAGTAGTAGTACTGTAAAACTTAAAATACACTGTATTAGTTATTTTTCTATTGCTGTGATTAAAAAAAACCACACAATGACCAGGGCAACTTACAGAAGAATTTATTTGGGCTAGCATCCATCCATGATGATAAGGTGGCAGGCACTGTAGCTTGTGGGACTCCCTGTAAGCATCACAGTTGCTAGGGAAACAATTCTGGGGAGGTAAAAATGAAACTCAGGTCAGCTTGGCTTAGGTAGCTGGGTCAAAACTTCTAGAGTCTGATGCCAAGTGCTTTCTTCTCTCTCTCTTTCTTTCTTTCTTCCTTTCTTTCTTTCTTTCTTTCTTTCTTTCTTTCTTTCTTTCTTTCTTTCTTTCCTTTTCCTTCCTTTCTTCCTTCCTGTTAGTATTCTGTCTAAACTCCACTTCCACAGTTACCTAGCAACAGCCAGGTAGGCCTGGTCCACTATAAAAGGGGCTACTTGCCCCCTCCTCTCTCTCTTACTCTCTTACCTTCTTACTCTCTTACCCTCCTACCCTCTTGCCTCTCTGTCCCCTCCCCACCTCTTCCTCTCTCTCCACATGGTCATGGCCAGTCTCTATTTCTCTTCTTCTTCTCTCTTCTTCCACTTTCTTCCCCCCACCTTTGCCCTTTCTCCTGAATAAACAGCCCCCCATTGAAGCCGTTGGTCTGGAGTGGTCTGTTTGTTGCAGTCAGACATCTAACAACTAACCCTTCCTTCTTTCCTTCCTTCCTTTCTCTCTTTCTTTCTTTCTTTCTTTCTTTCTTTCTTTCTTTCTTTCTTTCTTTCTTATATATTTAAACATAGTAAAGCTTGGGGGGGTGGAGGGTAGGTTGGTTGGGGTGGGGTTGGATGTTCCTTGTGACAATTATCACAACAAAGTTTTAGACACAGCTTCATAGAAACTCACTTGCAAAGTACATCTGTTTAGCAAAGCACCTGTGACCTTTCCCAGGAGAATGAGTTCTCTTGCCTTGTAAACAGTGCTCAGGATAAGGGCCTAGGGAGGACAGTTTGTAATAAGGATAAAGATGGGTTCTATTAACTGAGAAACAGTGCCCAGGAAGAAGTGTTTATAATAAGCATAATAGCAAATTGTTTTGCAATGTACCTGAGCTGCTTTCATGGCTGAGAGACAATTTTCTCCACTGAGAAACAGTACTCAGAATTTTGGGTCATTCAATGAGTACTGGCTTTACAGAATAGTAAAGATTATCAGGTATTAACACATTCATTCTCAACCTTCTAAGGGTCAGTTTGAAGAAAAAGCTTTCATGCTTAACAATTCTGGTTTCCTTAGTGCTTATCTGTGAGCTTCTGTCCTCTATGGTAGCTGGAACAGGATGCTGAGGGCTGAGCTGACATCTCCACCATGAACACAAAGCAGAAGGAACTAGAAAGGATACAATTCTGAACTCTCAAGCCTGTTTCCAGTGACATACTTCTCCCAACAAAGCCACACATCCTAACCCTCTCCAAATTGTGCTATCCAGTGGGGACCAAGTGTTCAAAGACAGGAGTATATGGGAGACATTCCCATTCAAACCACTACACAGTCCTTCTTAGCTTGTTGTGGTGGTATAGACTGTCATTTCAGCTACTTGAAGGCTGGGACATAGGAATCATAAGTTCAAGACTAGCCTGGTCATCTTAATAAAGCCTTGTACTAAAATAAAAAAACAAAACTCAGGTTGGGATCATGAATTCAAACTCTCATCTACCAGAACATTCTAAGTTTAGTCCCCATGATTGGGCAAACAAAAACAAACAACAAAACAAAGGAAAATCCTAAATCAAGTCTTTGTAAAAACTATATATATACCTTTAGTTGGTGGTATTATCAATAGTACTTAACTTTTCCTGTTGGAAACACTAGTCAACTGGGACAGATACAGGGAAGCCAGTGAGATTAGAGGTAGCATAAGTCTTAATCCTCCAGATTAACTTTTTTTAAAGATTTATTTATTTTGTGTATGTGAGTACACTGTGCTTTTGATCACATTAAGGATGGTTGTGAACCACTATGTTGGTGCTAAGAATTGAACTCAGGACTCCTGGAAGAGCAGTCAGTGCTCTTAACCACTGAGCCATTTCTCTAGCCACTGTAAGACTCTTGTAAGCCTCAGCTTACCAGAGACTCTCTGAGTGAACCACGGATGGATGTGAATCAATGCAAATTCCAAGAGGAATGTTAATGATCTAACGTACTGGGGTCATCCTACACCAAAGGTGGAGTGGTGACCCTGGACAGCCTGTTTGGTCAATTTTTATACATTTTAAGGGGTAGACTAGAGAAACAGTGACTAGGCCCAGTATGATTGGCAGAATAGTGTGGCTTTTAAACTGATTGGTCTTTAGGGTATGAGGTGGCAGGGTCTTCCCTTGTCTTCAGGTGGCAAGGGTTGGTCCCTCCTGTGAATGTTTCTATGGTGCTCTGGGCCTTCCCCACCCATAAGTGGGTTCCCTCCCCTGTGGTCTGAGGAGTGTTAATCAGCCTCTCCCACCGAGCAAGTGTCCCATGATATTTCCAAAGTTCTGGAGCTGACCAGGAATGTTAACTAGCCTCTCCCTTCTGGGGGTTGGGGGGATGACAAGTGTTCCAAAGTTTCTGAGCTGACTGCTTCACACCTCCATCCCCCAGATCATCTTAATCACACTGCTCATTTTGGAGTGAAAGTACTTGCCATTATTAGAGACACCTAGGCAAGTCTCCTTTTAAAGTGCATGTTCAACAAGCTGCTCAGTAGGGTGCTGGAACTGAACTCCAGTCCTCTGGGTGAGAAGTAAGTGCTGAACTGCTAAGTTACCTATCCAGTCTCATCTTGATTTTTCCTTTTAATAGTTGTAAATTTAGTGAATATAAATTTTATACTTTCATGTCATGTGTCCCGTCCAGCAGGCAAAGTTATTACAGGGTCCCTGAGTAGCCACCACCTGAAAGAGACACGGGTGGGAGAGAGAAACGAGACCAAGCGGCGAAGAACGACAGAGTCAGTCTAGCTGATGTCAAGGTCTCATTTACTAGAGGCAAGGCTTGCAGTATATAAGCAAAATTAAAACAGGGAAGTAAAAACACCCATCCCCGCCCAGTGTCCTTAGTTCGGTTATCTATGGCTCGAGGCTGTAGCTTATCTTCATCGTCAGAACGTTCACGTTCTAAGGAACGTTATGAGGTCGGGCTGTGACATTGCTGGAACTGTGAAGGTTGGGCCTTTTCTGGAAAGCCTCTGTCCTTTGGCTGACTCCGGCAGCCTAGGGGCCTCTGGTCCCCAACAGTCATGTTGGTTAGATAGGCAAAAATATTGTATACTAAATGAATGAGGCCCTTGTGATGACATGGAGAGGTGTGTGTGTGTGTGTGTGTGTGTGTGTGTGTGTGTATAAAACTCAGAATACACAATTTCAAGGTCGTTAATCTCCTTCAAAGAGTCCTATTTTTTCCTGTAAGGACATAAATTGTCTCTGATTCTTTGTCCTCCAGATTCAGTATAAACTATCTTAATTCCCAGTTAATAGAAGCTGAATTGCTATAGACAAATACAGAACCACACAGGTTGTTTACTTCTGTTCTTTACATGACTCACACAAGCAGAGACTCAGACAAGTTCATGTAAATAGCAAGAACTTCTTGCAGTTAGCTTACTAGCACCCT
Organism: Rhabdomys pumilio; assembly: GCA_030674055.1. Lineage (NCBI taxonomy): Eukaryota > Metazoa > Chordata > Mammalia > Rodentia > Muridae > Rhabdomys > Rhabdomys pumilio. The sequence continues at coordinate 14,153 of JANHMN010000230.1, forward strand.
TTGATCCATTAGCATAATGAGATGTGGTTAAAAACTCCTCCCCCTGATGCCCTGTGGCCCCAGCCCCAGAGGGCCCAAGGCTGCGGGGTACATTGGGAGTCTCTGTTGCCTACTTTGCTTCACTGACTCTGGGAAGAAGTGACAATTCCTGGCTCTCACTTCTACCCATAACAAACTGTGGCCTCTCTGGGATTTTGTTCTGTGCTTTGAGATGCTTCTTTTTTTCTATCTGTGATGTCCCAGGATGCCATACTGCTTCTCAGGAGCATCTTGAACATCATGTCTCCTCAAGTTTCTTAGCCTCTAATCAACCAATTATATTTCTTTCCTCTTGGGTCCTGATCACTCTTTTGAGAATCTTTAAGCTTAGAATTAAGCAGAAGTTTAAAAAAATATTACACACACACACACACACACACACACACACACACACACACACGGATGTATGTCTACCTTTGTGAGTTTTTGTATATTGTGTGTGCAGGAGCTCAATGAGGCCAGAAGAGGTGTCTGGATGATCCCTTGGAAATAGAGTTATAGACAGTTGAGCCTCCCTGTGGTTCCAGAGACAAACCCAGGTCCTCTGCAAGAACAATGAGTGCTCTTAACTGGAGCCATCTCTCCAGCCCTGAGAGAAAACATTTTAATAGTACCATTGTAGAATCCACCAGAGACAACTGAACCTGGGATCAAAGGCAGACTGCTTCTGCCTTCCCAAGTGCTGAACTGCATGCTGACTCCCTTCTGACTGGAAGTTGCCCTTCGCTGTCATGACAGGAGTATTTCCTCAGGATGGATATGATGCTGAATTTGCCTGTCACCCTCTGGGGAAGAGATCTTTTGTCACAGATGGGAATTGTGATGTGTTAGTCCTAATGAAGTTGTGACAAAACAAATGTTAAAACAAGGATTTTTGCCTGGCCAAGGACTAGGAAAAGAAGAACAAGGTATTAAGACCTTTGAGGCACCTGAGCCTCATTCTGACAATAGAGGTTTGGGGTATTTTTCATAATGGCCACGGTCTTGCCTGCATCCCATGCTGATAAAATTCAATGGCTTAATAATGTCCCAGTGTGGGTTGATCGATGGTCTTTGTCTAAAGAAAAAATAGAAGCTGCCTCATTGCTTGTGCAGGAGCAATTAGAGGTAGGACATATAGTAGAATCTCAGTCACCTTGGAACACTCCAATATTTGTTATAAAGAAAAAAATCTAAAATGTGGCAGTTGTTACAAGATTTAAGAAAGGTTAATGAAACCGTGGTACCTATGGGAGCTGTACAATCTGGGGTTCCATCTTCAGTAGCCATTTCTAAAGGGTATCATAAAATAATACTAGATTTAAAGGATTGTTTTTTCACCATTCCCTTGCATCCTCGGGATTGCAAAAGATTTGCTTTCAGTGTTCCTTCTGTTAATTTTAAAGAACCAATGAAAAGGTATCAATGGGTAGTTCTGCCTCGGGGCATGGCTAATAGTCATCCTACATTATGTCAAAAAAATTTGTAGCACAAGCCATTGAGCCTGTAAAACAGCAATGGCCAATGATGTACATCTGTCACTACACAGATGATATTCTTTAAGGAGGGAAAGATCCTCAGGACTTGTTTTTATGTTACAGAGATTTACAACAGGCATTAGCTGATAAAGGATTGCAAATAGCTCCTGAAAAGGTACAAACTCAGGAGCCCTATAATTACTCAGGCTTCAGTCTTACAGATCAAGCTGCTTGTCTTCAGAAAATAATTATCCACAGGGACAGTTTAAAAACTTTAAACGATTTCCAAAAGTTGTTAGGTGATATCAATTGGCTTTGTCCCTATTTAAAGGGGAATTGAAACCTTTATTTGATATTCTCAAGGGGAGTGCTGACCCTACCTCCCCTCGATCCTTAAACCCAGAAGGATTGTTGGCATTACAACAGGTAGAAAGAGCCATTGAGGAACAATTTGTCACTTACATAGATTATTCCTTGCCTTTGCATTTGTTAATTTTTAATACAACTTATACTCCTACAGGATTGTTGTGGCAAAAGGCTCCCCTCATGTGGATACATTCAGAGATATCCCCTAAACGTAACATCCTACCGTATTATGAGGCAGTAGCCCATATGATTGTACTTGGAAGAAAACAGGCATTCACTTATTTTGGCAAAGAGCCAGATGTCATTATTCAGCCTTTTAATACAGATCAGAATACTTGGTTTAAACAACATAGTACAGATTGGTTGCTTGCTCAAATAGGATTTAATGGCATTATAGACAATCATTATCCTCCAGATAAATTGATACAGTTTCTAAATGTACATGAGGTTTTATTTCCTAACATGACTTCTTTGCAGCCTTTACATGATGTTCTTTTAATCTTTACTGATGGGTCCTCTAAAGGACGAGCAGGGTACTTCTTAAATAACCAACAGGTGGCTGCTGGCAGCTACAGGCATCTCTTTCATAAGGTTAGGCAAGTTTTCTTCTGTAATTTTGTTCAAGATATTTACTGGCCCATTAAGTTGGAAATCTTAGCTCTCTTCTATGTCTGTTATCCTTAGGTTTGGTCTTCTGATTGTGTCTTGGATTTCCTGGATGTTTTAAGTTATGAGATTTTTGCATTTTGCATTTTCTTTGACTGTTGTGTTGATGTTTTCTGTGGTATCTTCTTCCTTTGAGATTTTCTCTTCAATCTCTTTTATTCTGTTGATGATGCTTGCATCTATGACTCTTGGTCTTTTCTCTAGGTTTTCTATCTACAAGGTTGCCTCCCTTTGTGATTTGTTTATTATTTCTATTTCCATTGTTGGATCCATCCATTTTATGGTTTTGTTCAATTCCTTCAACTTTTTGTTTGTGTTTTCCTCTAATTCTTAAAGGGATTTTTCTATTTCCTCTTTAAGTGCTTCTACCTGTTTACCTGTGTTCTGTATTTTTTTTAATTGAGTTATTTTATGTACTTCTTAAAGTCCTCTATCCTTATCACGAAATGTGATTTTAAATCTGAATCTTGCTTGTCCAGTGTGGTGGGGTATCCAGGACTTGCTGTAGTGGGAGAACTGGGTTCTGATGATGCCAAGTAATCTTGGTTTCTTTTCTTACATTCTTGTGCTTGCCTCTCGACATCTGGTTATCTCTACTGCCACCCACCCTTGCTTTCTCTGAATGGAGCCTGTCCTTTCTGTCATCCTGGTTGTGTCAGAACTTTTCAGAATCCAGTTGTGTCTGATCCTGTGATTCTTGAATCCGATGCTCTTGAGATCCTGAGTGGTTCAGAGTTCCTGGGAATCAAGCTGCCTCCGGGATCCTGAAATCCTAGTGTGATCAAGCTCCTGAGATCCTGCTGTGTCAGAGTTCCTGGGATTCTAGTTTTCTCTGGGTATTGCATTGTTAGGTGGGGATCCAAAGCCTTGGGTTTGTTCCAGGCACAGGTGCAAGCTGGAAGGAAGTGGTGCCTCTAGATGGGTGGGGCTTTGTGTTTTTCTGGTTCATGTAGGGACCCAGTTATGCTCAGTGTTGGGAAAGATGTTGTGGCCTCAACTGTGATCTTGAGGGTGTCAGAGCTACAGTGTTTCTTGATGTCTCTGATCTCCTGGGAGTCTAGCCTTTGTGTTCCTATGATCCTTTGATGCTGGGCATTTCAGAGCACCTTGGAGGCAGGCTCCCTCTGGGTGTTGTAAGTGTGGATGCAGAGCTAGCATCATATGTCTGCTCCAGCTGTGTGTTCAGTCCAGATGAAATCCATGCTCTGACAGGGAGTGGGTTTCTGTGTTCCTGGATCCAGGGTGATCCAGTTACTATGGATGTTGGAGCAGATGTTGTGGGCCCCTCACCTGTGATCCTGGGCATTTCAGAGCATCCAGGAGCTGGGCTCCCTTTGGGTCTTGAAGGAGTGGGTGCAATCCGTTGCACCCAGTCTTCTCCAGGTGCATGTTCAAACTAAAAGGAATCTTTGCCACTCCAAAGCAACTCTTAAAAAATATTTAATTGGGGCTGGCTTACAAGGCAATAGGTTCAGTCCATAATCATCATGGCAGGAAGTATAGCAGCATCCAGGCAGACATAGAGCTAGAAGAGCTGAGAGTTCTATATGTTGTTCTGAAGGCAAATAGGAAATGACTGTCTTCCAGGAAGCTAAGGTGATTGCCATGCCTACAATGGCACCCTTTCACCACAGGACAGCACATACTCCAACAAGGCCACACTTCCAAATCATGCCACACATGGCCCAAGCATATTCAAATCACCACATCCTCATCCATCCATCACTATCTATTTTATTTTTCCTTCCTAGAAACAGCCAATTCTTATTCAAGTCCCTTACTTTATATCAACCCTTTGTGGTCTCTTGGATTGTAACGTGCATATCTCTCCATATCTCGTCAAACTTGTACTTGTTATCCTAGCTAGATCAATTAAAAAACTAAATAAAAATAAAGCAGTTATAAATTAGAATGTAAAAGGTAAAAAAAAAAAAATCAGTATTCACAGATGATATGATAATACTCAAAAATATTGCCAAGGAATTTCTGTAGCTGATAAACAACTTCAGGAAAATGGATAGAAACAAAATTACCTCAAAAGAAATCACTATCCTTCATTTATAAACACAATGAATGGGCTGAGAAAGAAATTAGGGAAAGAACACCCTTTCCAATTGCCACAAATACCATAAAATATCTCTCTGTAAATGTAACCAAACAAGTGTAAAATATGTATGAAAAGAACTTCATGTCTCTGAAGAAAGAAATTGAGGAAGATACCAGAAGATGGAAAGACCTCCCATAATTGAGTATTGGTAGGATTAACATGGTAAAAGTGGTCATCTTACAAAAAGGATTCTATAGATTCAATGCATTTCCTATCACAATTCAAACACAAATAGTTCCAGAACTTGAAAGAGCAATTCTCAGTTTCAGAAGAAAAACAACAACAACAACAACAAACCTAAACCAATTAGCTAAAGCAATCCTGAACAATAAAAAGAATTTTGTGGAAGTTTCACTATCCGTGTTCTCAAACTGTGCTACAGAGCAATTGTAACAAAAACTACATGGTATTATTGTAAAACCATATAGGTTGATCAATGGAATTGAATTGAAGCCTCTTATTTTTTCTCTTTTTTATTAGATATTTTATTTACATTTCAGATATTATTCCCTTTCCCCATTCCACCCTTCCACCCAGGAACACTTTATCCCATCTCCCCTCCTCCTGCTTCTATGAGGATTTCCATATATTGAACCATCCCTGCATTTCTGAGATAAAGCCTATTTGATCACGATGCATGATTGTTTTGATGTGTTCTTGGATTCTGTTTGCAAAAATTTTATTGAGTAATTTTGCAACAATATTCATAAGGAAGATAGGTCTAAAGTTCTTTCTTTGTTGGGTCTTTGTGTGGTTTAGGTGTGAGTTTAGTTGTGGCTTTATTGAACGAATTGGGTAGCGTTCCTTCTGTTTCTACTTTGTGGAATAGTTTGAAGAGAATTGATATTAGGTCTTCTTTGAAGGTCTGTTAAAATTCTGCACTACAGTCATCTAGTCAGGCTTTTTTTGGTTGTAAGACTTTTTATGATTACTTCTACTTCCTTAGGGGTTATGGGACTATTTAGATTTTTTCCTCATCCTGGTTTAACTTTTGTACCTGATACCTGTCTAGAAAATGTCTAAAAATGACTAAAAAATACCATTTTTCCTGATGTTCCAGTTTTGTTGAGTATAGGCTTTTGTAGTCAGATGTGATGATTTAGTAAATGTCCCCGGTTTCTGTTCTATGTCTCTTTTTTTCATTTTTGATTTTATTAATTTGGATGCTGTCTCTCTGCCCTCTGGTTAGTCTGGATCTGGGTTTATCTACCTTGTTGATTTTCTTAAAGAACCAGCTCCTGCTTTTGTTGATTCTTTATATAGTTCTTTTTGTTTCTACTTGGTTGATTTCAGGCCTGTGTTTTATTAATTTCTGAAATCTACTCCTCTTGGGTATATTTCTTTCTTTTTTGTAGAGTTTTCAGGTGTGCTGTCAAGCTGCTAGTGTATGCTCTTTCCAGTTTCTTTTTGTAGGTATTTATAGCTATGAGTTTTCCTCTTAGCGTTGCTTTTATTGTATCCCATAAGTTTTGGTATGATGTGCCTTTATTTTCATTAAAATCTAAAAGTTTTTAATTTCTTATTTCTTCCTTGACCAAATTATCATTGAGTAGAACATTGTTCAAGTGAGTGATTTCATAATTCCCCAGCATTTATTGATTCATGAATGTGAATAAAAAGTGTCCAGATTGGTGGGTACACAACTTTGGGAGGTACTGTTGAACCAAACTGTGTTGATCTAGTTAAGTCAGCTCAGAAATTTGAATCAGGGGCTATTGGCTATAGCTGTGTGTGGCAGGTTACAGATTTCAGCAACTTATATTGCATATAACGACAAGAATATACATTATCTTATGGATGCCATTTCCCCTAAAAGGGAATGGTCCGCTCTTCTTGGAAGTCACTATAACTTTGCATTGTTCCATTTTTCTCTGTCTTTTTAAGAAGTGAGTTGTAAGTAACACTTTTTAAATTTTATATTCTTAGAACCTCACAGCTCTGATCAACTATCTGTTTCTATTCTCCAATGTCTCTGGAGAATTATGAATTTTATTTTTTTCTCTCAAGTGCTTTAAATATTTGTTTTTCTTTACAAGAATTTCTTCTATAACTCAGGTGTTCCTCTTGCTAGTAATATCTTTGAACATCTAATCCTGACTCTGCTACCCAGAGGGAGAGGAAGAGGATGACAAGTGAATGAATATTCTGCTACCTCCCTGAATTTCTTGGGGAAAATATAAATATGAAAACAGAAGGAACATTGTTGGACCTGAAAGTCTAAACTCTGGAGATAAAATATTTGCAAACTGCCTCTGAAAACAAATCAAAAAGACTATGCATAATGAACAACAAGGCTTCATCCAGAGATGTTGTGATGAGTCAACTTAGGAAAATCAGGAAATGTAATCCACCATGTAAATAAATTCACAGAAATAAAGCCCAGAATCATCTCATTAGACACCAAATAAGTATTCACCATGTTGGCCAGAATGTGGATAAGGGGAATACCCTTCCATTCCTTGAAGTAATAAAAACTAATACAGCCACTATGGGAATCAACATCATGGTTCCTCAGAAAACTAGGAGTCCATTTATCTGAAGACACAGCTGTATAAATTTTGGACAAATATCCAATACTAGTTCCATCCAACTATAAAGACATGCCCAATTATGGTCATAGGAACTTTATTTGTAATATTAAGAAACAGGTAACAACATAGATGTCTCTCAAATGAAGAATGGATACAGAAAATGTGGCACATTAACACAGGTAAAGTTTGGATTCAATTAGAAAAATCACACTAAATAAATTTTATGGCTTTAATTTGCTTGCCCCGGGGAGTGGCACTATTTGGAGGTATGACCTTTTTTGGAATAGGAGTGTCACTGTGGGTGAGGGTTTAAACCCCTCATCCTAGCTGCCTGGAAGTCAGTATTTTGCTAGCAGCCTTCAGATGAAGATGTAGAACTCTCAGCTCCTCCTGAGCCATGCCTGCCTGGATGTTGCCATGTTCCCACCTTGATGATAATATACTAAATCTTTGAACCTGTAAGCCACTTCCAATTAAATGTTGTTCTTATAAGAGTTGTCTTGGTCATAGTATCTGTTCACAGCATCAAAACCTTAACTAAGACAGAAATTGGTACCAGGGATTAGGGTATTGCTGTAATAGACCTGGCCATGCTTCTGTTTACAACAATGTGGATTTAGGGATTTTGTATTTGGAAAGAGGTGGAATGCTTTAAATGGAGCTTAATGTGCCATCCTAGTAGGAAGATGGAAGACTTTGTTGCTGAGAGTAATTTGAACTGTGCAGACCTGGCTCAAGAGGTTTCAGGGGAGAAGAATTTCAGTATGTGTCCTAGAGACTGTTTTTGTAGTATTCTGGTAAAGAATATGCCTTTTGTCATTGTCTGAAGAGTCTGCCTGAGACTAACATGAAGTGATTTAGATTAACTGCTTTGAAAAAGGAAGTCTCAAAAAAAGCACAGCAGAGACTTTGTTCTTTGGTTAATTCTCATGGCAAGCATGTTGAACAGATGTAGCCAGCTTAGAAAGGAAAAATATAAAATATATGGTTCAAGTATTAGAGGGCACCAGGAAGTAGAATGGAGCTTAATACTATGCTCTTGCAGATAGCAGGTTAAGGGGGTAGGACTTTGGTGCAAGATCCTCTTTGGTGCAAGACTCTTGGGAACCTTGGCTTGCTGGGGAACCTCTGAGTGAACCATATGGAGTCATGAATTGTTGCAAAAAGCAAGACAAATTTTACTGTTCCAATGCTTTGGAGTTGTCCTGCACCTGAAGGAGTGGCAGTGACCCTGGGAAGTCCATTTGGTCAGTTTTTATACAGTTTAAGGGGTAGACTAGAGAAACAGTGACTAGGCACAATATGAATGGTAGAACAGTGTGACTTTTCAAGTGATTGGTCTTTAGAGAATGAGGTAGCAAGGACCTTTTTTGTTTTTAGGTGGCAAGGGTTGGTCAGTCCTGTGGAATTTGTTTACATGCTCTGGGCCTTTCCAACCCACAGGTGGGTCCCCTCTCATGTGGTCTGATGAATGTTAATCAGCCTCTCCCTTCCAGGGGAGCAAGTGTCCTCTGAAAGAGGTATTTGAATTAGCCTCTCTCGTCTGGCAAGTGTCCCATGACCTTTCTCAAGCACCTGAGCTGACCAGGAGTGTGAATTAGCCTCTTCCTTCTGAGGGAACAAATGTTCCTGAGCTGACCTCTTCAATCCTACCAAGCTATGTTTATATCCATGCATGCAGGTACACACTTTTAATCCCTACACATAAACTCAAACCTATCTCTGAGTTCAAGGCCAGTCTGGGACAGAGCAAGTTCTAGATGAAGAAAAGCTGAAATCCAGGTGTGGTGGTAAACACTTTAATCCCAGAATTGCTAAAGTAATAGAACTGAAGGAGGAGCAGGTTCCATTCCCCACAAAGCAGCAGATCTCAGCAGTTTGTACCATTTGGCTCTGGCATTAAAAGTCAAGAATAATAGACCGGGTGGTGGTGTGCACGCCTTTAATCCCAGCACTTGGGAGGCAGAGGCAGGCGGATTTCTGAGTTCAAGGCCAGCCTGGTCTACCGAGTAAGTTCCAGGACAGCCAGGACCACACAGAGAAACCCTGTCTCGAAAAACCAAAAAAAAAAAAAAAAAAAAAAAAGAGTCAAGAATAGAAGGGACAACTGAGCCAATAGATGCTGGTTAGCTAGAGCTTAGAAATTAGTGATGATTGAGAAGAGACTAGCATCACTGCAGTAAAATCTGGGAATTGTTTTCTTAGAGCACAAAGAACCTGTGTTCCAGAGATAACCAAGGTGGTACCTTGTGTTGCAGCTGTACTTGCTAATGTGTAAGAGTCACCCAGATGGTACTGGTTTTGTAAGCATGAAAGGATCATGAACAGCTAAGGTTTGGCACTGTGAGAGCCCATGGAATGCCACTGGTGAAGGTGCAGTCTCACTTACAGTAGATAGCCCAGGCTGAAGGGTGTCATGCAAAGGAGTTGAGGCTTGGCACCATGAACAGAGGCTGTGAGAGGCTATTGCTGAAGCCTAGTTGCAGCAGAAGACCCCAGTGTATTGGAGATGGCAGTTCCAAGGGATGATCACCAAGAACAGCAGCAGCAGTGGAGTGGATCAACCTGAGCTTACAGCGCTACAGAGGGTAGAGCTGGAGATGTGACACCAGCCCTTTGGAGGAACCCAGAAGATCACGTGTGGATCCCAGACACTGAAACCAGAAGCTGTAACATTGAAGTTGCCTTGGATATCCCAAGATTTTCCAGATGCCAGAGCCATAGAATATCTTCTGAGGAGTAGAAGCAGCTCAGGAGAAAGAAGTTTGTTGCCATCAACAAACATAAAAAAGGAGGTGGAGATCTGCAAATTGTTTTCACATCAGACATGGAGATGCAGAGTTTAGAGTTTGCCTACCTAGTTTCCTGTCTTGATTCAGGGATTACAGTTAATGATTGGATGGATGTCAAAAGAAAATTTAACTTTGGACTTTTAACATTGTTGATTCTACTATAGACTATGGGGGTCTTTGGAAATTGGACTAAATTATGCTATGGCTAGGTCTGGCACCCATAGATTCATGTGTTTGAAGAAGCCTATGGGGACTAGGGAGTAGATTGTCATAATTTCAATATTCTTGGTGCATAGAGTGGCACAATTTGGAGGTATGGCCTTATTGGAATAGGTTTGTCACTGTGGGTGTGGGCCTTAAGACTCTCTTCCTAGCAGCCTGGAAGTCAGTATTCTGCTAGCAGCCTTCAGATGAAGATGTAGAACTCTCAGGCTGCACCATGTCTACCTGGATGTTGCCATGTTACTTCCTTGATGTTAATGGACTAAACCCCTGAACCTGTAAGCCAGTCTCAATTAAATGTTGTTCTTATAATAGTTGCCTTGGTCATCATATCTGTTCACATCATTAAAACGCTAAATAAGGCAAATCACTTAATTCCAAAAACGGAAAGCAAGTTCATATCCCTGGAAGAAAAAGACTAGCCCCATAGTTAATATAGCTTTTCTAAAAACATTTTTCTAAAAATCTGAGAATACAGGTCTTCTAGAATTAATGTTTTCCCTATGAGAAATCATGCCAAACATTATCAAAATGATTAAATAATTAATTTGCAGCTACAGCAAATGTTTAGATAACATGTGGTTTCTGGGGATGGAAACTGTGACCTCTGTAACAACATCCATTGCTCTTAACTCTTCAACAGTATTATAGTCACTGTATATATTACAATGACAATTATACATTTTAATTAAAATATATTATGTCAGTTCCCCTTAGTCTTCTCTAACTCTCTTCCAAAAATTTTCCTAGCTGATTTGTTTCTTCCTAAGCATGTGTGATCAAGTATATATGAATAAAATGTACTGAGTACCTTTTGTTATGTGCAGGTATAATGACTTCAGGACTGACCATAATGTACTGAATACTCAAATAGGGAGGTCATCTTTCCCTCAGGCTAATCCTTCAAATTGCTGGAGACTTTCACACTTTAATGAGGAAGAGGATATTGGGGCCCAAGTTCTTTACAACTGCAGTTCACAAAGGAATGAAGGAATATTAAACACATAGAGGACTCTTTTCAATGAAGGTGATAAAATGCCTTCATTCGATTTATTGACCTGGTGACCTCTGTGCTGTTAGAAGGCATACCATGTCTACCTTTAACTATAGAGGTTGAAGTTATCCAACCTCTGCACAACAATTATCCCACACTCTTTCTTACCTAGATATTTAACCATCCTTAGTGAAATGTCCAGTGTACTTTATCACCTTTGTACTACTGTGCAGAGACCATATTAATTCCTAGGTGTTTTATCAACAGAACCAATTCTCATGGTCATGTGTACTTTATAAAATTGTTTCTATGTAGTCAAAACTTAAACTATATTGTGCATGTAGAACTGGACTGGGTGTTGCCTGGGAATATTTCCCCAAACTGTTGTGTACTTTAATCTTTGTGCATGCAACATTTTGGGTAGAACTAGACTCCCCCATGTCTATATCAAGTTGACAAAGTCAATTTGCACCAGGATTTCATTCTCATCTCTTGGCATGGTTCCCTTCCCTATCTGATACCTAGAGGGACACCATCAACATAAGTTGAATCCCCAAGTGATCTACAATGCCTTGGACGGGAAACACTATCAGGTATAGAAAATTTGGGGTGGAAAATACCTCAGAAGTTAAGAAGGCAAAAGTTTCTTTAAGAACATTCAGGTTTTAGTCACAGTACATAAAGAATCTCACTCAGATCTGTAATTTAAGTTTCAGTGGTTTTAACAATCTCCTCCTTTGTGTGTGACATGCATAAACAGGGTACAAAACAATGTATAAAGGTAAAACATTTGAACAAAAACAATAATTATTAAGATTCTTTTAATAAGAGAGAGGGAGAGAGAGAGAGAGAGACAGAGAGAGAGAGAGAGAGAGACAGAGAGAGAGAGAGAGACCTAGCACCATAAATATTAAGTGTGTTCAAGCTGGGCATCTTACTGCATTTTTTTCAGGCCCAGAATATGAATGGAGAAAGATCACTGTTTATTTGAGAAAAGCTTTAAGAATACAGATAATGGGAACAAATATAACAAGGAAAATTAACTGTAAGCCTATAGCCAATATCAAATTAAATGGAGATAAATTCAAAGAATTTCATAAAATGAGGAACAAGACGAGTCACTATGTCTGCATTCAATATATGGCTTGAAGTTTTACCTAGAGCAATAAGAAAATTGTAGGAGATCAACAGAATGTAATTTGGAGAACAAGAATTCAAACTACCCTAAATTAGTAGATGATATGACAATATACATTGGTGACCCTAAAAATTCCATCACCAACTTTCTACAGCTCATAAACACTTTCAAGAAAGGTGCTGTATACAAGATTAATGGAAAACTCAAAAGTAAATCCATAGCCCTCCTATTTCCCTCCTATATAAGATTGACCAGTGGGCCGGGCAGTGGTGGCGCATGCCTTTAATCCCAGCACTTGGGAGGCAGAGGCAGGTGGATTTCTGAGTTCGAGGCTAGCCTGGTCTACAGAGTGAGTTCCAGGACAGCCAGGGCTACACAGAGAAACCCTGTCTTGAAAAACCAAAAAAAAAAAAAAAAGATTGACCAGTGAACTAAGAACAAAAATTCAGAAAAAAAAGTAATAGATAACCAGTAAAATAAAAGATATTGCAGTAATTTTAAAAAGCAAATAAAAGACTTGTAGGATAAAATTTTGAATTATTTAAAAATATATAAGTACATATAAGTAGATGGTAAAATTTCTTATCCTCATGGATTGGTAGGATTAATAGAGTTAAAATACCTATCTTCCTAAAAGAAATCTAAACTTTGACACAATACTCATCAGTATTCCAAAGAAGAGGTTACAGATCTTAAGAAACAATTTCCAACTCCCAAGACAAAAACCCTGGAGAGCTAAAGCAATCTGGAACAATAAAGTAACTTCATGGTATTGGCAGACAAACACACAGATTGATCAGCTGAAGAGAGTTCAAGGCCCAGATACAATTCCAACCACACATTGACCCCTGGTATTACTAAGGAATCTACCTAGACACACTGAGAAAAACAGCACTTTAAACAAGAGGTGCCAAGGAACAGCCTTAGGTCTGAGAGGGGTTCT
>JANHMN010000231.1:0-27390 GCA_030674055.1 Rhabdomys pumilio
CCTCGCTTTTGTTTTGTGCCTTTCTGTAAAGGCAAGAGTCACATTTATGTGTTACAATACATCGATACTTTTGACAGTCTGGGTGCTCTGCCAACCTGAGGGACAGTGCTGCTGCCCTAAGGTGGCGTCATAGAGGCTGGCATGGACAGGGAATGGGCTGACTGGGCTCATGTAACAAGGTCAGTCCCTACAGCCTGAAAGCTGACTGTGAGTCTTTAGAAAGCAGCTGTATGGGGTTCTCAGGGTAATGGTTGAACTCTATCAGGAGAGATGATCTGAGCATGGAGTGAATAGAAGCTCCTGAATGAATAGAAGAAAAGTTTTCCACATAGCATGGTTTTATGAGAAAAAAGTGCTTTGTCTTATTTCATTACCTTGAAGCTAGTGAGGCTAAGGTCTCCCTAGAGATGAACCTAGGACAGGATTTGTGTGCAAGTGATCTATCATGGGGAAGGGAGTAGGACAGGGGAGGGGCAGGGCCTACTCATGGTGTGGTTTTGCCCAAATTCCACAGGAAGAGGCTTCATAGACCATATGTTGCGGGAGGGGGCTGTTACCTGTGGCAGGAGCTGTCACCCTCCTATTTGTCTTGTCAACTTCTATACCCTCTACACACAACAGAAATCGGTCAAGCCTTCTCCAGAGGAAGGAACAGAGCAAGTAGGAGGCATATCAGGGACTCTCTGCCGCAAGTTATTGTTGGGGTTTAAACTAGAGTTAATTTAAAACAAACATTAAAATGGACATTGAATTGGTCAACTAGAGATAATAGCTCCCTGTTTAATGAAAGTTTCTGAAACTGTTTAAGCCACATTACCAATTAGTCACATATCATAGAGGATGTCTTTGCTGCATGAAGTGCCCAGCACTACTTTCTAGTTCTTGCTTTATTTTTATAGCTGATCTGAATTTAACTGTTTAAGGTCATGCTGTTCGTAACGGGCTCTCTCTAAGAATTCTTTTGCAGATAGAGGATGGATTTAGGAAACCCTGATAGAATTGAGAAACCAATTCAGAAGTTTCTACCTACCTGCCCTGGGATCACAGTAGATATCCCTGTGGACAGCAGTGGGCTGTGTTCACTTCCTCCCTGGGTTCTTCTAGATTGCCCAGGATTGCATTTGCTTCAGTAGCTATTTTAGCCACTGCAGCCTCCCTGGTTCTTCGGCATGATCTTCACATGTCCATCTTTAATTTATATGAGTCAAAAGATTTACATAGATTTTCTTTCTTTCTCTGCTCTCACCATGTCCCATTGCTTCCAGACATAAACACATGAAAAATGTAGGCAAATTTAGCTGCTAAATCTCTAGTCTAAACCTTTCAGTTTCAGGTACAAATTCTGTCTTCCAGTTCATCATGGAGCCCTCAGTTCTCCTTTAAAGAACAGAAGTAAGTGTTGAAGCAGGTTCCTGTCTACACACATGGTTTGCTTTATTTTCCCCAGTAAGTCCTGGTCTTTGAAATGGAAAGGGAGGATTGGGGGAAGGCTCTGAGCCTCTCATCATGAAGCTAGTGGGCTGAAACCCACTAAATCCATTTGTAGTAGTATCTGGGGGTACCAACCACCCACCCAGCACATGCATATTAATGGCATCTAACCTATTGTTGAGTGGAATTTGGAGGAACTATTGTGACTCAGGATAAGAGTGGGTTTGGTGGAGGGGAAGAACTTAAAGTTTGGTTAATAAGAGGTTTTGTTCTTATGGCTCAGTAGGTACAAAGAATCAGGTTAGCTAATGATTTACAAAGAGAATGTAATCTTTGAGGGTGTCTTTGTTAGTTTCTATTGCTGTGAAGAGACACCATGACCATGACAACTCTTATGAAGGAAAACATTCAATTGAGGCTGACTTAAAGTTTCAGATGTTCAGTCTATTATAGAAGCATGGTTAGAAGCATGGCAGCCTGCGGGCAAACATGGTTTAGAGGGAGCTGAGAACTCTACAGCTTGATCCATAGCCCACAGAAAGAGATTGTGAGCCACACTGGGCCTACCTTGAGCATATGAGACTTAAAAGCTCATCCTCACAGTGACATACTTCTTCTAACAAAGCCACACCTCTTAATAGTACCCTCCCTATTGGCTAAGCATTCAAACATATGAGTCTATGGTGGGGCAGTCTTATTCAAACCACCACAGAGGGTCTTTATCAGACCTTGACATAGGTGGACAAGGGGCATCCTTGTAGGCATTTCAAAGTGTTGACTTTGTGACAAGATGCTGTCATTTGCAAAGCTCGTGCTTGAGCATAATGGGCTTACAAAAACAAAACAGAAGCAAGACTGAGGAGTGATTGACCCTAAATGGAACATCTGTGTTATCCCCCTTTCCTCCAAGACTCAGGAATCATCTGAGGAAAAGGGCAGACAGTCTGTAAGAGCCAGAGTTAGGAAGACTGTGGTAATACAGTGTCTTTTGGACATTACAGGATGGCTGCACTCATCAGCTCACAACATTTGTGCTTATCTACATGTGGTTCCAGCAGGTATTGGGGGAGGCTCACAGGCCCTACTCCTAGATGGGGTGCTATTGGTAATGAGGAGGGAATCAGTTCTTTTTAGGGATGTGGTCCAGCAGAGGCTCCCATGTGACAGGAGATGGTCCTATTCCTGTGGTCATACTGATAGCATTAAGTAGACTCAGTGGGCTTAAGGAGGAGGCACATGAAATTGAGAGATAATGGCCGTGGGGGGGATTGGGAAGATGTTGGAGGTGAACAATAGATGATGATGAGGAAGATTTGATAATTTATATAAAACAATTAAAACATACAAGCAAATAGGTTATGGAGGGATGCTTCAATAATTAAGAGCACTGACTGCTCTTCCAGAGGACCTATGTTCTCTTCCCAGCTCACAAAACTCCAGTCTCAGGGAATCTGATGTCCTCTTCTAGCCTCTGTGGGCACTGCATAGTATGTTGCACAGACATACATGCAGGCAAAACACTCATACGCATAAAACAAAAACAAATAAAAAACACATATGTCAGGAGCCATAATGGGACAAGCTAATAATTAGCAGATGATCATCCTGAAATGCTTGCCTCAGATTATTATATAATCTGTGATTAGTGTGCTCCATCCAGCAAGGCTGTGGAGAAGTAATTTTAGGAAAGATTCCTGCTGTTAATAAGCTTTTCCTATTATTACTATTATTAAACATATGTAACAATCACTAAGCACTAGCACACCCCTTTGTAGGAGATCTCTGCAGATCCACGAAGATGTACTGTCTTGTAGTGATACTATATAGACAAATAGATGACTTCTTAAGTCTGAATGATGATCCTATAAGAATTCCTAAAATTATATCAATGATTACTAAGCTCTTTTATAACAGGACTGCTATTAAGTCCCTCAGGCATAGTGAAACTGCAAAGAGAACTCTGCCAGTGTTATCAGTTAATTGCCCTAAGAGAGATAGTAGCCGGACCTTCTCCTGCTCAGAGCACAATCCAAGAAGTTGTAAAACAATTAACCAAGGTCACTAAAAAAGGGAATTCACAATTTATTACAGGTACCAGGACAGAAGAGAAAATATTGCCTGGGTTTATCTATACAAAACTTTACTAACTTCTTAAGATTATAGTTTCAAACTTTCAGTGACCCTATGGAGCTAAACAGGTGATGAATGTCTAGTTAGATATTTACTCCTAATGGATGTGCACGTAAACATTCTGTATTGTAAACTTCTATTTCAATTTATGATTTGAATTTTGGTGTGAACTTGTGATGAACTTTGTAACATGTGATCATGTACTCTGAATGGTGTGTAAATACTGAAGACAAAGAAGGGAGTTAGTTAGTGAGTTAGGGAGTTAGGAGCCAGTCGTCCTTTCTTTTTCTTTTCCCCCTGCCTGGAATTTTTACTTTGTTAGAATCTTTTCTTCTTCCCCACTCAGGACCTTTCCACCTTTTTTCTCAGATAGCTTTCATAGGATACTTTTTACACTTAATAAACTCTATAGCAACTTTTCTAAGTGTCCTTTCTTCCTGTGACCCAGCCTTAAGTTAGAGCCTACCAGTTCCTGCTGAGATAGAACAAAGGCCACATTGCCTAATCCTCTGCTGTTAGGCTACAGTCTCTTAGCCTCGGGAGAGGTTTTTAGGATAACACAAGGCTATTTACTTAACCCCTTGCTGGTCTTAGGGCTGGGATGCAAGTGCCAGTTTCTGGCCACAGGATCCATGACCAGGTCAGCTACAGTAGCATAGGGCTGCCTCAAGAAGAACCGACAGGAGGAGAAGAAAGAAGAAGCGCTTCTCCCCCTTTACCCACGCTGGGGCAAGCACCTGGCACACATAAGAAAAACAAATATTGGGCTGGAAAGATGGCTTAGTGATTAAGAGCACTGAGTGTTCTTCCAGAGGTCCTGAGTTCAATTCTCAACAACCACATGGTGGCTCACAACGAGCTGTAATGGGAGTCAATGCCCTCTTCTGTTGTGTCTAAAAATAGCTGGTATATATATATATATATATATATATATATATATATATATGTGTGTGTGTGTGTGTGTGTGTGTGTGTAAATCTTTAAAAATATATTAAAAACAGTTCTGTAAAATATTGCAAAAAGTCACCTCATGATGTTTTGTGTAGGTTCAGAGTTTTATGTTCAGTAATGTGTCTGGTTTTATTTTTAATTTTATATTTATTTTTAGCTTTTATTGTAACCAGTATACTCTTTTTAGAACACAAAGGAGTGTGTGTGTGTGTGTGTGTGTGTGTGTACATTTCATTAGATATTAGATACCTGTGTTCCTCAGTCACACAGAGCTTAGTTCATTGGGTAGGGGATTGAAGACTTTATATAGTGATACCATTTGTTATAATTGGTCAACCAATTGTTCAGACTTTATTTTTTTTTAAGTTATTACTTTTATTTTTACTTTAGGTGTATGAGTGTTTTGCCTACACATATATGTGCACTGCACATGTGCCTGGTGCCCACAGAGGCCTGAAGAGGGAGCTGGATCCCTTGGAATCGGAGTTTGGGATGGTTCTGAGCTGCAGTGTGGGTGCTGGGAATCGAACTCGAGTCCTCAGGAAGAGCAGTGTGAGCTCTTTACCACTGAGCCATCTCTCCAGTGCCTTGTATTTGATACAATAATAATGAATTTAACATTTGTTTAACACCCTATATTGAAGGTAATGGAATACATATTTTAAAAGTTACCCCAAATCTATAAACCTAAATAGGTATAAAAGAAATGTAGGTTTCCTGTGTGAGCTGAGGCACAGCACGAACATCATGGTGAGGAAGTGGGAGCTGAGGACAGGGGAATCCTGAAAGTGACAGTTCCCAGAAAAGAACAAAATCTGTCAGAAAAGCCTGATGGTTTTTCTGTGGAAAACTGTGAAGCTGTTGTTCCCAGCAGAGGCTGCAGGGGGAGCAGATGTCTGAGTTTGAGGGCACCAGAGGCTGAGGGTAAATGAGGAAGCAGAGTTGGAGCCTGGCATCCAGAAAACCTGGGAAGCAGATCTGCAGGGCAGGAGGTCAGGGGAGGGGCTGGGGTTTGGCTTCTGCTGCCAGTCGTCCCTCCCCCACCTCTGGAGCCTTTGTGACTTAAGAGGCTGGAGTTCTGGGATACAGGCCTGGGCTTACCTTAACTGAGTTACCACTAGGTGGACCCACTGTCACCTGGCAGCTCAGAGATTTCCCCTGAGCAGGACAGGGACTGAGAACAACCATAGAGGATTTCACACAGATGTAACTGGCTGAGACTGGAGCAGATGCTGTCAGGTATGTGGGCTAGAACACGGACCATACATGCTGGCCTCTGTGTCAGGGAATCTCGCCTCTACTTTGGCCTCAACTGCTTCCTTTCCCAGCTGGCCTCTGTCCCCCTGACTTCTCGGGACTCCAGGGTGGATGACACTGACAGATTCCTGGAGTACTTCCTCAGAAAGACCCAGCAGAGAGAGAAGTTACGGATAATGCCAGTTGCCACGTTGCAGAGTCTGTCCCTTATCCATTCTGGAGAGGGTACTCAGTGCGATAGCCATGGGCCCTCAGAGCCCCACCTAAGCTGCACAAGATGACTGTCTCCCTCTCAGCTTCACTTACTGTCTCCTGGGCAGGACATGAGGACTGCCTTAGGGACCCAGGAGGCAGCCCATTGTCAAACTGAAGCCCAACAGTATCCTGGGATGAACCATGGGAGATGACTGGGGGGTGGGCATGGGGGTGGATCCTCCAGAGTCCCCTATGGTAATGCGACAATTCTGGAGGTTCAAACAGGCTTCACGGGCCAGAGAGATCATAGAGGCGGTTCAGGTGGAACACAGGCACCCGGCATGGGAGGTGATGCCCGATGTTGCTCTCCTGGTCTCTGAGGCTGGGATCTTCACGGGTCTCTGAGGCTGAATCCAAGTATGAAAGAAAGCTCAGGTAGTTAGTGAGGTTTACATCACCTCAGAGGTCTAGTCTGAGAAGCGGCTTCTGGAACATGCTGCTTATGTCCTTCCAGACCGCCACGCTGCCACCTTAGCTGGGACTTGAACCTAGGTCTGCGCTTGTGCAAGGCAAGCACTTTATTTCTATATAACCCCAGCCTCTCTCTCTCTCTCTCCTTTTTTTTTTCTATAAGACTCTTCAGGCCATATCATTCTTAAGTCATCTGTGGCCGTTTTTCTTTTTCAAAGAGTTTGTCCTTTCTATAGTTACTATCAGATCCGTTCTGTATCTTTCCTCTTCTGGTTAGGATAGCTAGAACTTGACCAGTTTGATTTCACTCATTTTTCTCTGTGCTTTATATTTCATTGAAATCCTTTCCAATAGTTAGTATTCTTTCTAGCTCGGAGTTTAACTACTTTATTGCCAGTTCCTTCAAATAAAGGCTGCAATAATTGGTTAAGATCCCCGTGTTCTGGCCCTGGGACTTAGTATGAGGGAATCCTCACTCCCCTGTTGCTTGCTGGACTCCAGGCATTGTAATAAGTAGCATTTTCATTTTTATTAATTTAACATATTTTGTAATGTCACTTTTAATGTCCTCTCTGACCTGTAGTGCTGACACTTGAACATGGGTCCTTATTCTCAGCCTTTCTACAGACTGATCTGTTTCCAAAGTCATATCCTGCACCCACACATGGTTTTGTGTGTCAATATAAAATCTGTAGGATATTTGTCTCTTCGAGTCAACTTACTTTTCTTAAGATGGTGATCTCTGATTGATTGCATTTTTTTTTTCTGCAAACTGCACAATTTCAATCTTTTTAAGGCTGAATAAAATTCTATTGTATACACAGTCTGCATTTCCTTTATCTATTCTGTTGGCAGACACCTTGGTTGGGTCCATAGCTTTGCTACTGTGAATATTACTGCAGTGAACACAGATATTGATGTGGCTTACAATCTTTTAGGAATATGCCCAAGAGTAGCACATCTGGTACAATGCATACTGTACATCACGGCATACATGTCAAGGATTATCACAGCTGACACACTGCACATTGTACACTATAGTGTATATGCCTAGGAGTAGCACAGTTGGTATACTGCATACTGCATACCTCAGTATATATGCTCAGAAATAACACAGCTGGCACACCAAACACCACGGTATATATGCCCAGGAATAGCATAGCTGGCACGATGCACACTGCATATCACAGTATATATGCCCAGGAATAGCATAGTTGGCACACTGTACACCATGTTATATATATATCCAGGAGTAGCACATCTGGCGCACTCCCCACTGAACACTATGATATATACACCCAGGTGTAGCACAGCTGGCACACTGCATACTGTACACCACAGTCTGGTAGTTCTTTTCAGTCTTTTGAAAACCTCCACACAGATTCCACAGGGGCTGGACTAATTTACACTTCTCCCAGCAGGATGTCAGGGCTCCTTTCTACCCCCTGCATCCTTGACAGCATTTGTTTGTTTTCTTTTTTCTTTTTTTCCCATGAAACTCACTGAGAGGGACACAGTGAGACCAGGCTGGATTCGAATTCACGAGCCCTACTGCGGCGTCTGCCACCAGAGGGCAGGCACTAAAGCCCTGCGCCACCACACACTTGCATTTATTTGTTTTCTTAATAACAGCCATTTTGACTGGGGTCAGATAGGATTGCAATATAGTTTTGATTTTCATTTCCCTGGCAAACAGTATTGAGCATATTTCTCAATATAAAATTGTGTGTGTGTGTGTGCGCATGCATGTGTGCATATGGTGTGTGTATGTGTGTATGTGTGTGGCTGAGATGGGTGTTTAAGTCATGGCATACCTGTGGAGGTCAGAGGACAACCCAGGGGAGTCATTTCTTTCTTTCTATCATATGGACCCTGAGGCTAAAACTCACATCATCAGGCTTAGAGCCAGAAGTTCTATTCTGTATTGGATGGTAAAAGCTTATTATGGTTGGCTTGGACAAACATTAGTTATGACATCTGTTTATGTACACGCTTTATCATGTACAACACTTTACAGATGTTAACAGATGTAAGTCTTGTGAAGTGTTTGGTACAAGCAGGAATAATTCTTTTTAAAATTTTTTATTTATTCAATTTACATTCTGCTCACTGACCCTCTCCCGGTCACTCCTCCCACAATCCTTCCCTCATCCCTCCCTCTTACAAGCAGAAGTAATTCTTGAGAGACGAAGAAACAGGCACATAGAAATTAAATGGTGTGACCAGTTACCTTAATAACTGAGAATTAATGACTCAGAATCAGGTTCCAGTCAACTTCGTACTGCATCCAACAGTGACAGTGATGTTTTAAGAATATAGCCAGGGCAGGAAATGTGACTCAGTGGTTAAGATCACCCAGAAGAGCTGGGTTTGGACACTCACTTTGAGGTTCATAACCACCTGTAATTCCAGTTTCAGGAGATCTCATGCACTCTTCTGGCCTCCTCAGGCACCAGGCACACAAGTGGTGCCCAGATACACATGCAGGCAGAACACCCATACATAGTAAAAAAAAAAAAAAAAAAAAAGGAGAAGAGTACAGTTGCTTCTGGAACAGATAGGGATTTTTAAAAGATTTGCATTTGCTTCTTTAGTATACGTGGGCTTAGTTGATTTCACTCTATAGAGAAGAATCCATCCATCTATCTATCCATACATCCATACATCTGTAATACATATAAAGCATTACTATGCAGTTTCTTAAGACACTGACTGGTCTGATATAAGTTGAAGAAAGTGTCTGCTTCCTATTTCCCCTCTTAATTTCCACCTCATTTGTCTCTAGAATTTGTCTCTAATATAAATCTGGATCTCACCTAAAGCCCCTAACATATAATTTCATGACCTCCTCTTGTCCTTTATTTTTAAAAATATTTTATTTTACTTTTTTGCTAATTTCTATGTATGGGCATTTTGTATGCATGTATGTCTCTACACCATATGTATGCCTGGTACCTATAGGCCAGAAGCGAGCAACAGAGCTGGGACTGGAGTTACAGGTAGTTGTGAGATACCATGTGGGAGCTGGCAACTGAACTTGGGTCTTGTGCAAGAGCTGTCAGTGCTGTTAACAGTGGAGACATCATCTATTCAGCTCTTTCTTGTCTTTTTTAAGCATAAAGAAATACATCTCTTGAAGTCTTGAGGAAACACCTGACTCCTTAAAAATTCTCCCTTAAAAATGGTGTTATAAAACATCATGAGGATGAAGTAGCTTCTAGGCTTCCTGGTGGGGACATAGATAAGACAGTGGCTCGGGATCTTTATACTTGAGTTTTTCTTGTATCTATTTTATGGTGTCTGTCTTTCTGGCTGCCATGAAGCTTTTATCACTCTAGGTTGTCTCTAGCAGAACGTTGGCTTTGAGCCAGGCAGTACAGGAGGGGGCTTGTGGTAAGGTGTGTTTAGCACAGACTCCTGCATCACTGAGGACATTTTGAGGAAGGGATGTCTTTCATTGGTGTTGAATCTCTCTCTCTCTCTCTCTCTCTCTCTCTCTCTCTCTCTCTCTCTCTCTCACACACACACACACACACACACACACACACACACACACACACATGATTCTAACTTAGCAGCTGGCTCCTCAGAGATGTAAACAGGCATTGTGAAATCTCCACAGGCTTAGGCAAGAGCTCTGCCCCTCTCCCATGTATTAGCAGAAATGGCAGATGGTAGCTTTCTCCCCTAACAATCACCAGATGGCATAAAGTTATGCCCTGTGGTGCAGGAAGGAAGAAACTGGGTCGAGCATGCATTTCTACCCTTAATCTCTTCTTACTTGATTGAAACATGTCAGCTACTGGTCATATGCCTATATTAGAAGTTAAAAGTGACCAGAACTTTATGATGATAACAGAACACTGGTTTTAATATCATTACATTTGGTTTATCCATTGATTTTAATTTCATCAAGTTTGGTGAATTTTGTCAGTTAGTGACTTGCTCGTATTCTTAATAGACACACAGATTTCTGTCTATTCCTGGGCCACGATCTCTTTGTACCCAACTCTGATCCCTTATAAACCTGTCTATCATCTTTTTTTCAGAACCAAAAAATGTCCAGGGAATTGAACTTAGTCTTTTGTGTAGTAGTAGTACTGTAAAACTTAAAATACACTGTATTAGTTATTTTTCTATTGCTTTGATTTAAAAAAAACCACACAATGACCAGGGCAACTTACAGAAGAATTTATTTGGGCTAGCATCCATCCATGATGATAAGATGGCAGGCACTGTAGCTTGTGGGACTCCCTGTAAGCATCACAGTTGCCAGGGAAACAATTCTGGTGAGGTAAAAATGAAACTCAGGTCAGCTTGGCTTAGGTAGCTGGGTCAAAACTTCTAGAGTCTGATGCCAAGTGCTTTCTTCTCTCTCTTTCTTTCTTTCTTTCTTTCTTTCTTTCTTTCTTTCTTTCCTTTTCCTTCCTTTCTTCCTTCCTGTTAGTATTCTGTCTAAACTCCACTTCCACAGTTACCTAGCAACAGCCAGGTAGGCCTGGTCCACTATAAAAGGGGCTGCTTGCCCCCTCCTCTCTCTCTTACTCTCTTACCTTCTTAATCTCTTACCCTCCTACCCTCTTGCCTCTCTGTCCCCTCCCCACCTCTTCCTCTCTCTCCACGTGGTCATGGCCAGCCTCTATTTCTCTTCTTCTTCTCTCTTCTTCCACTTTCTTCCCCCCACCTTTGCCCTTTCTCCTGAATAAACAGCCCCCCATTGAAGCCGTTGGTCTGGAGTGGTCTGTTTGTTGCAGTCAGACATCTAACAACTAACCCTTCCTTCTTTCCTTCCCTTCTCTCTTTCTTTCTTTCTTTCTTTCTTTCTTTCTTTCTTATATATTTAAACATAGTAAAGCTTGGGGGGGTGGAGGGTAGGTTGGTTGGGGTGGGGTTGGATGTTCCTTGTGACAATTATCACAACAAAGTTTTAGACACAGCTTCATAGAAACTCACTTGCAAAGTACATCTGTTTAGCAAAGCACCTGTGACCTTTCCCAGGAGAATGAGTTCTCTTACCTTGTAAACAGTGCTCAGGATAAGGGCCTAGGGAGGACAGTTTGTAATAAGCATAAAGATGGGTTCTATTAACTGAGAAACAGTGCCCAGGAAGAAGTGTTTATAATAAGCATAATAGCAAATTGTTTTGCAATGTACCTGAGCTGCTTTCATGGCTGAGAGACAATTTTCTCCACTGAGAAACAGTGCTCAGAATTTTGGGTCATTCAATGAGTACTGGCTTTACAGAATAGTAAAGATTATCAGGTATTAACACATTCATTCTCAACCTTCTAAGGGTCAGTTTGAAGAAAAAGCTCTCATGCTTAACAATTCTGGTTTCCTTAGTGCTTATCTGTGAGCTTCTGTCCTCTATGGTAGCTGGAACAGGATGCTGAGGGCTGAGCTGACATCTCCACCATGAACACAAAGCAGAAGGAACTAGAAAGGATACAATTCTGAATTCTCAAGCCTGTCTCCAGTGACATACTTCTCCCAACAAAGCCACACATCCTAACCCTCTCCAAATTGTGCTATCCAGTGGGGACCAAGTGTTCAAAGACAGGAGTATATGGGAGACATTCCCATTCAAACCACTACACAGTCCTTCTTAGCTTGTTGTGGTGGTATAGACTGTCATTTCAGCTACTTGAAGGCTGGGACATAGGAATCATAAGTTCAAGACTAGCCTGGTCATCTTAATAAAGCCTTGTACTAAAATAAAAAAACAAAACTCAGGTTGGGATCATGAATTCAAACTCTCATCTACCAGAACATTCTGAGTTTAGTCCCCATGATTGGACAAACAAAAACAAACAACAAAACAAAGGAAAATCCTAAATCAAGTCTTTGTAAAAACTATATATATACCTTTAGTTGGTGGTATTATCAATAGTACTTAACTTTTGTTAAGTACTGTTGGAAACACTAGTCAACTGGGACAGATACAGGGAAGCCAGTGAGATCAGAGGTAGCATAAGTCTTAATCCTCCAGATTAACTTTTTTTTAAAGATTTATTTATTTTGTGTATGTGAGTACACTGTGCCTTTGATCACATTAAGGATGGTTGTGAGCCACTATGTTGGTGCTAAGAATTGAACTCAGGACTCCTGGAAGAGCAGTCAGTGTTCTTAACCACTGAGCCATTTCTCTAGCTACTGTAAGACTCTTGTAAGCCTCAGCTTACCAGAGACTCTCTGAGTGAACCACAGATGGATGTGAATCAATGCAAATTCCAAGAGGAATTTTAATGATCTAACGCACTGGGGTCATCCTACACCAAAGGTGGAGTGGTGACCCTGGACAGCCTGTTTGGTCAATTTTTATACATTTTAAGGGGTAGACTAGAGAAACAGTGACTAGGCCCAGTATGATTGGCAGAATAGTGTGGCTTTTAAACTGATTGGTCTTTAGGGTATGAGGTGGCAGGGTCTTCCCTTGTCTTCAGGTGGCAAGGGTTGGTCCCTCCTGTGAATGTTTCTATGGTGCTCTGGGCCTTCCCCACCCATAAGTGGGTTCCCTCCCCTGTGGTCTGAGGAGTGTTAATCAGTCTCTCCCACCCAGCAAGTGTCCCATGACATTTCCAAAGTTCTGGAGCTGACCAAGAATGTTAACTAGCCTCTCCCTTCTGGGGGTTGGGGGGACGACAAGTGTTCCAAAGTTTCTGAGCTGACTGCTTCACCACCTCCATCCCCCAGATCATCTTAATCACACTGCTCATTTTGGAGTGAAAGTACTTGCCATTATTAAAGACATCCTAGGCAAGACTCCTTTTAAAGTGCATGTTCAACAAGCTGCTCAGTAGGGTGCTGGAACTGAACTCCGGTCCTCTGGGTGAGAAGTAAGTGCTGAACTGCTAAGTCACCTATCCAGTCTCATCTTGATTTTTCCTTTTAATAGTTGTAAATTTAGTGAATATAAATTTTATACTTTCATGTCATGTGTCCCGTCCAGCGGGCAAAGTTATTACAGGGTCCCTGAGTAGCCACCACCTGAAAGAGACACGGGTGGGAGAGAGAAACGAGACCAAGCGGCGAAGAACGACAGAGTCAGTCTAGCTGATGTCAAGGTCTCATTTACTAGAGGCAAGGCTTGCAGTATATAAGCAAAATTAAAACAGGGAAGTAAAAACACCCATCCCCGCCCAGTGTCCTTAGTTCAGTTATCTATGGCTTGAGGCTGTTGCTTATCTTCATCATCAGAACGTTCACGTTCTGAGGAACGTTATGAGGTCGGGCTGTGACATTGCTGGAACTGTGAAGGTTGGGCCTTTTCTGGAAAGCCTCTGTCCTTTGGCTGACTCCGGCAGCCTAGGGGCCTCTGGTCCCCAACAGTCATGTTGGTTAGATAGGCAAAAATATTGTATACTAAATGAATGAGGCCTTTGTGATGACATGGAGAGGTGTGTGTGTGTGTGTGTGTGTGTGTGTGTGTGTATAAAACTCAGAATACACTATTTCAAGGTCATTAATCTCCTTCAAAGAGTCCTATTTTTTCCTGTAAGGACATAAATTGTCTCTGATTCTTTGTCCTCCAGATTCAGTATAAACTATCTTAATTCCCAGTTAATAGAAGCTGAATTGCTATAGACAAATATAGAACCACACAGGTTGTTTACTTCTGTTCTTTACATGACTCACACAAGCAGAGACTCAGACAAGTTCATGTAAATAGCAAGAACTTCTTGCAGTTAGCTTACTAGTACCCTTTGATCCATTAGCATAATGAGATGTGGTTAAAAACTCCTCCCCCTGATGCCCTGTGGCCCCAGCCCCAGAGGGCCCAAGGCTGTGGGGTACATTGGGAGTCTCTGTTGCCTACTTTGTTTCCCTGACTCTGGGAAGAAGTGACAATTCCTGGCTCTCACTTCTACCCATAACAAACTGTGGCCTCTCTGGGATTTTGTTCTGTGCTTTGAGATGCTTCTTTTTTTCTATCTGTGATGTCCCAGGATGCCATACTGCTTCTCAGGAGCATCTTGAACATCATGTCTCCTCAAGTTTCTTAGCCTCTAATCAACCAATTATATTTCTTTCCTCTTGGGTCCTGATCACTCTTTTGAGAATCTTTAAGCTTAGAATTAAGCAGAAGTTTAAAAAAATATTACACACACACACACACACACACACACACACACACACACACACGGATGTATGTCTACCTTTGTGAGTTTTTGTATATTGTGTGTGCAGGAGCTCAATGAGGCCAGAAGAGGTGTCTGGATGATCCCTTGGAAATAGAGTTATAGACAGTTGAGCCTCCCTGTGGTTCCAGAGACAAACCCAGGTCCTCTGCAAGAACAATGAGTGCTCTTAACTGGAGCCATCTCTCCAGCCCTGAGAGAAAACATTTTAATAGTACCATTGTAGAATCCACCAGAGACAACTGAACCTGGGATCAAAGGCAGACTGCTTCTGCCTTCCCAAGTGCTGAACTGCATGCTGACTCCCTTCTGACTGGAAGTTGCCCTTCGCTGTCATGACAGGAGTATTTCCTCAGGATGGATATGATGCTGAATTTGCCTGTCACCCTCTGGGGAAGAGATCTTTTGTCACAGATGGGAATTGTGATGTGTTAGTCCTAATGAAGTTGTGACAAAACAAATGTTAAAACAAGGATTTTTGCCTGGCCAAGGACTAGGAAAAGAAGAACAAGGTATTAAGACCTTTGAGGCACCTGAGCCTCATTCTGACAATAGAGGTTTGGGGTATTTTTCATAATGGCCACGGTCTTGCCTGCATCCCATGCTGATAAAATTCAATGGCTTAATAATGTCCCAGTGTGGGTTGATCGATGGTCTTTGTCTAAAGAAAAAATAGAAGCTGCCTCATTGCTTGTGCAGGAGCAATTAGAGGTAGGACATATAGTAGAATCTCAGTCACCTTGGAACACTCCAATATTTGTTATAAAGAAAAAAATCTAAAATGTGGCAGTTGTTACAAGATTTAAGAAAGGTTAATGAAACCGTGGTACCTATGGGAGCTGTACAATCTGGGGTTCCATCTTCAGTAGCCATTTCTAAAGGGTATCATAAAATAATACTAGATTTAAAGGATTGTTTTTTCACCATTCCCTTGCATCCTCGGGATTGCAAAAGATTTGCTTTCAGTGTTCCTTCTGTTAATTTTAAAGAACCAATGAAAAGGTATCAATGGGTAGTTCTGCCTCGGGGCATGGCTAATAGTCATCCTACATTATGTCAAAAAAATTTGTAGCACAAGCCATTGAGCCTGTAAAACAGCAATGGCCAATGATGTACATCTGTCACTACACAGATGATATTCTTTAAGGAGGGAAAGATCCTCAGGACTTGTTTTTATGTTACAGAGATTTACAACAGGCATTAGCTGATAAAGGATTGCAAATAGCTCCTGAAAAGGTACAAACTCAGGAGCCCTATAATTACTCAGGCTTCAGTCTTACAGATCAAGCTGCTTGTCTTCAGAAAATAATTATCCACAGGGACAGTTTAAAAACTTTAAACGATTTCCAAAAGTTGTTAGGTGATATCAATTGGCTTTGTCCCTATTTAAAGGGGAATTGAAACCTTTATTTGATATTCTCAAGGGGAGTGCTGACCCTACCTCCCCTCGATCCTTAAACCCAGAAGGATTGTTGGCATTACAACAGGTAGAAAGAGCCATTGAGGAACAATTTGTCACTTACATAGATTATTCCTTGCCTTTGCATTTGTTAATTTTTAATACAACTTATACTCCTACAGGATTGTTGTGGCAAAAGGCTCCCCTCATGTGGATACATTCAGAGATATCCCCTAAACGTAACATCCTACCGTATTATGAGGCAGTAGCCCATATGATTGTACTTGGAAGAAAACAGGCATTCACTTATTTTGGCAAAGAGCCAGATGTCATTATTCAGCCTTTTAATACAGATCAGAATACTTGGTTTAAACAACATAGTACAGATTGGTTGCTTGCTCAAATAGGATTTAATGGCATTATAGACAATCATTATCCTCCAGATAAATTGATACAGTTTCTAAATGTACATGAGGTTTTATTTCCTAACATGACTTCTTTGCAGCCTTTACATGATGTTCTTTTAATCTTTACTGATGGGTCCTCTAAAGGACGAGCAGGGTACTTCTTAAATAACCAACAGGTGGCTGCTGGCAGCTACAGGCATCTCTTTCATAAGGTTAGGCAAGTTTTCTTCTGTAATTTTGTTCAAGATATTTACTGGCCCATTAAGTTGGAAATCTTAGCTCTCTTCTATGTCTGTTATCCTTAGGTTTGGTCTTCTGATTGTGTCTTGGATTTCCTGGATGTTTTAAGTTATGAGATTTTTGCATTTTGCATTTTCTTTGACTGTTGTGTTGATGTTTTCTGTGGTATCTTCTTCCTTTGAGATTTTCTCTTCAATCTCTTTTATTCTGTTGATGATGCTTGCATCTATGACTCTTGGTCTTTTCTCTAGGTTTTCTATCTACAAGGTTGCCTCCCTTTGTGATTTGTTTATTATTTCTATTTCCATTGTTGGATCCATCCATTTTATGGTTTTGTTCAATTCCTTCAACTTTTTGTTTGTGTTTTCCTCTAATTCTTAAAGGGATTTTTCTATTTCCTCTTTAAGTGCTTCTACCTGTTTACCTGTGTTCTGTATTTTTTTTAATTGAGTTATTTTATGTACTTCTTAAAGTCCTCTATCCTTATCACGAAATGTGATTTTAAATCTGAATCTTGCTTGTCCAGTGTGGTGGGGTATCCAGGACTTGCTGTAGTGGGAGAACTGGGTTCTGATGATGCCAAGTAATCTTGGTTTCTTTTCTTACATTCTTGTGCTTGCCTCTCGACATCTGGTTATCTCTACTGCCACCCACCCTTGCTTTCTCTGAATGGAGCCTGTCCTTTCTGTCATCCTGGTTGTGTCAGAACTTTTCAGAATCCAGTTGTGTCTGATCCTGTGATTCTTGAATCCGATGCTCTTGAGATCCTGAGTGGTTCAGAGTTCCTGGGAATCAAGCTGCCTCCGGGATCCTGAAATCCTAGTGTGATCAAGCTCCTGAGATCCTGCTGTGTCAGAGTTCCTGGGATTCTAGTTTTCTCTGGGTATTGCATTGTTAGGTGGGGATCCAAAGCCTTGGGTTTGTTCCAGGCACAGGTGCAAGCTGGAAGGAAGTGGTGCCTCTAGATGGGTGGGGCTTTGTGTTTTTCTGGTTCATGTAGGGACCCAGTTATGCTCAGTGTTGGGAAAGATGTTGTGGCCTCAACTGTGATCTTGAGGGTGTCAGAGCTACAGTGTTTCTTGATGTCTCTGATCTCCTGGGAGTCTAGCCTTTGTGTTCCTATGATCCTTTGATGCTGGGCATTTCAGAGCACCTTGGAGGCAGGCTCCCTCTGGGTGTTGTAAGTGTGGATGCAGAGCTAGCATCATATGTCTGCTCCAGCTGTGTGTTCAGTCCAGATGAAATCCATGCTCTGACAGGGAGTGGGTTTCTGTGTTCCTGGATCCAGGGTGATCCAGTTACTATGGATGTTGGAGCAGATGTTGTGGGCCCCTCACCTGTGATCCTGGGCATTTCAGAGCATCCAGGAGCTGGGCTCCCTTTGGGTCTTG
Organism: Rhabdomys pumilio; assembly: GCA_030674055.1. Taxonomy (NCBI): domain Eukaryota; kingdom Metazoa; phylum Chordata; class Mammalia; order Rodentia; family Muridae; genus Rhabdomys; species Rhabdomys pumilio. The sequence continues at coordinate 18,011 of JANHMN010000231.1, forward strand.
AAGGAGTGGGTGCAATCCGTTGCACCCAGTCTTCTCCAGGTGCATGTTCAAACTAAAAGGAATCTTTGCCACTCCAAAGCAACTCTTAAAAAATATTTAATTGGGGCTGGCTTACAAGGCAATAGGTTCAGTCCATAATCATCATGGCAGGAAGTATAGCAGCATCCAGGCAGACATAGAGCTAGAAGAGCTGAGAGTTCTATATGTTGTTCTGAAGGCAAATAGGAAATGACTGTCTTCCAGGAAGCTAAGGTGATTGCCATGCCTACAATGGCACCCTTTCACCACAGGACAGCACATACTCCAACAAGGCCACACTTCCAAATCATGCCACACATGGCCCAAGCATATTCAAATCACCACATCCTCATCCATCCATCACTATCTATTTTATTTTTCCTTCCTAGAAACAGCCAATTCTTATTCAAGTCCCTTACTTTATATCAACCCTTTGTGGTCTCTTGGATTGTAACGTGCATATCTCTCCATATCTCGTCAAACTTGTACTTGTTATCCTAGCTAGATCAATTAAAAAACTAAATAAAAATAAAGCAGTTATAAATTAGAATGTAAAAGGTAAAAAAAAAAAAATCAGTATTCACAGATGATATGATAATACTCAAAAATATTGCCAAGGAATTTCTGTAGCTGATAAACAACTTCAGGAAAATGGATAGAAACAAAATTACCTCAAAAGAAATCACTATCCTTCATTTATAAACACAATGAATGGGCTGAGAAAGAAATTAGGGAAAGAACACCCTTTCCAATTGCCACAAATACCATAAAATATCTCTCTGTAAATGTAACCAAACAAGTGTAAAATATGTATGAAAAGAACTTCATGTCTCTGAAGAAAGAAATTGAGGAAGATACCAGAAGATGGAAAGACCTCCCATAATTGAGTATTGGTAGGATTAACATGGTAAAAGTGGTCATCTTACAAAAAGGATTCTATAGATTCAATGCATTTCCTATCACAATTCAAACACAAATAGTTCCAGAACTTGAAAGAGCAATTCTCAGTTTCAGAAGAAAAACAACAACAACAACAACAACAACAAACCTAAACCAATTAGCTAAAGCAATCCTGAACAATAAAAAGAATTTTGTGGAAGTTTCACTATCCGTGTTCTCAAACTGTGCTACAGAGCAATTGTAACAAAAACTACATGGTATTATTGTAAAAACATATAGGTTGATCAATGGAATTGAATTGAAGCCTCTTATTTTTTCTCTTTTTTATTAGATATTTTATTTACATTTCAGATATTATTCCCTTTCCCCATTCCACCCTTCCACCCAGGAACACTTTATCCCATCTCCCCTCCTCCTGCTTCTATGAGGATTTCCATATATTGAACCATCCCTGCATTTCTGAGATAAAGCCTATTTGATCACGATGCATGATTGTTTTGATGTGTTCTTGGATTCTGTTTGCAAGAATTTTATTGAGTAATTTTGCAACAATATTCATAAGGAAGATTGGTCTAAAGTTCTTTCTTTGTTGGGTCTTTGTGTGGTTTAGGTGTGAATTTAGTTGTGGCTTTATTGAACGAATTGGGTAGCGTTCCTTCTGTTTCTACTTTGTGGAATAGTTTGAAGAGAATTGATATTAGGTCTTCTTTGAAGGTCTGTTAAAATTCTGCACTACAGTCATCTACTCAGGCTTTTTTTGGTTGGAAGACTTTTTATGATTACTTCTACTTCCTTAGGGGTTATGGGACTATTTAGATTTTTTCCTCATCCTGATTTAACTTTTGTACCTGATTCCTGTCTAGAAAATGTCTAAAAAATACCATTTTCCCTGATGTTCCAGTTTTGTTGAGTATAGGCTTTTGTAGTCAGATGTGATGATTTAGTAAATGTCCCCAGTTTCTGTTCTTATGTCTCTTTTTTTCATTTTTGATTTTATTAATTTGGATGCTGTCTCTCTGCCCTCTGGTTAGTCTGGATCTGGGTTTATCTACCTTGTTGATTTTCTTAAAGAACCAGCTCCTGCTTTTGTTGATTCTTTATATAGTTCTTTTTGTTTCTATTTGGTTGATTTCAGGCCTGTGTTTTATTAATTTCTGAAATCTACTCCTCTTGGGTATATTTCTTTCTTTTTTGTAGAGTTTTCAGGTGTGCTGTCAAGCTGCTAGTGTATGCTCTTTCCAGTTTCTTTTTGTAGGTATTTATAGCTATGAGTTTTCCTCTTAGCATTGCTTTTATTGTATCCCATAAGTTTTGGTATGATGTGCCTTTATTTTCATTAAAATCTAAAAGTTTTTAATTTCTTATTTCTTCCTTGACCAAATTATCATTGAGTAGAACATTGTTCAAGTGAGTGATTTCATAATTCCCCAGCATTTATTGATTCATGAATGTGAATAAAAAGTGTCCAGATTGGTGGGTACACAACTTTGGGAGGTACTGTTGAACCAAACTGTGTTGATCTAGTTAAGTCAGCTCAGAAATTTGAATCAGGGGCTATTGGCTATAGCTGTGTGTGGCAGGTTACAGATTTCAGCAACTTATATTGCATATAACGACAAGAATATACATTATCTTATGGATGCCATTTCCCCTAAAAGGGAATGGTCCGCTCTTCTTGGAAGTCACTATAACTTTGCATTGTTCCATTTTTCTCTGTCTTTTTAAGAAGTGAGTTGTAAGTAACACTTTTTAAATTTTATATTCTTAGAACCTCACAGCTCTGATCAACTATCTGTTTCTATTCTCCAATGTCTCTGGAGAATTATGAATTTTATTTTTTTCTCTCAAGTGCTTTAAATATTTGTTTTTCTTTACAAGAATTTCTTCTATAACTCAGGTGTTCCTCTTGCTAGTAATATCTTTGAACATCTAATCCTGACTCTGCTACCCAGAGGGAGAGGAAGAGGATGACAAGTGAATGAATATTCTGCTACCTCCCTGAATTTCTTGGGGAAAATATAAATATGAAAACAGAAGGAACATTGTTGGACCTGAAAGTCTAAACTCTGGAGATAAAATATTTGCAAACTGCCTCTGAAAACAAATCAAAAAGACTATGCATAATGAACAACAAGGCTTCATCCAGAGATGTTGTGATGAGTCAACTTAGGAAAATCAGGAAATGTAATCCACCATGTAAATAAATTCACAGAAATAAAGCCCAGAATCATCTCATTAGACACCAAATAAGTATTCACCATGTTGGCCAGAATGTGGATAAGGGGAATACCCTTCCATTCCTTGAAGTAATAAAAACTAATACAGCCACTATGGGAATCAACATCATGGTTCCTCAGAAAACTAGGAGTCCATTTATCTGAAGACACAGCTGTATAAATTTTGGACAAATATCCAATACTAGTTCCATCCAACTATAAAGACATGCCCAATTATGGTCATAGGAACTTTATTTGTAATATTAAGAAACAGGTAACAACATAGATGTCTCTCAAATGAAGAATGGATACAGAAAATGTGGCACATTAACACAGGTAAAGTTTGGATTCAATTAGAAAAATCACACTAAATAAATTTTATGGCTTTAATTTGCTTGCCCCGGGGAGTGGCACTATTTGGAGGTATGACCTTTTTTGGAATAGGAGTGTCACTGTGGGTGAGGGTTTAAACCCCTCATCCTAGCTGCCTGGAAGTCAGTATTTTGCTAGCAGCCTTCAGATGAAGATGTAGAACTCTCAGCTCCTCCTGAGCCATGCCTGCCTGGATGTTGCCATGTTCCCACCTTGATGATAATATACTAAATCTTTGAACCTGTAAGCCACTTCCAATTAAATGTTGTTCTTATAAGAGTTGTCTTGGTCATAGTATCTGTTCACAGCATCAAAACCTTAACTAAGACAGAAATTGGTACCAGGGATTAGGGTATTGCTGTAATAGACCTGGCCATGCTTCTGTTTACAACAATGTGGATTTAGGGATTTTGTATTTGGAAAGAGGTGGAATGCTTTAAATGGAGCTTAATGTGCCATCCTAGTAGGAAGATGGAAGACTTTGTTGCTGAGAGTAATTTGAACTGTGCAGACCTGGCTCAAGAGGTTTCAGGGGAGAAGAATTTCAGTATGTGTCCTAGAGACTGTTTTTGTAGTATTCTGGTAAAGAATATGCCTTTTGTCATTGTCTGAAGAGTCTGCCTGAGACTAACATGAAGTGATTTAGATTAACTGCTTTGAAAAAGGAAGTCTCAAAAAAAGCACAGCAGAGACTTTGTTCTTTGGTTAATTCTCATGGCAAGCATGTTGAACAGATGTAGCCAGCTTAGAAAGGAAAAATATAAAATATATGGTTCAAGTATTAGAGGGCACCAGGAAGTAGAATGGAGCTTAATACTATGCTCTTGCAGATAGCAGGTTAAGGGAGTAGGACTTTGGTGCAAGATCCTCTTTGGTGCAAGACTCTTGGGAGCCTTGGCTTGCTGGGGAACCTCTGAGTGAACCATATGGAGTCATGAATTGTTGCAAAAAGCAAGACAAATTTTACTGTTCCAATGCTTTGGAGTTGTCCTGCACCTGAAGGAGTGGCAGTGACCCTGGGAAGTCCATTTGGTCAGTTTTTATACAGTTTAAGGGGTAGACTAGAGAAACAGTGACTAGGCACAATATGAATGGTAGAACAGTGTGACTTTTCAAGTGATTGGTCTTTAGAGAATGAGGTAGCAAGGACCTTTTTTGTTTTTAGGTGGCAAGGGTTGGTCAGTCCTGTGGAATTTGTTTACATGCTCTGGGCCTTTCCAACCCACAGGTGGGTCCCCTCTCATGTGGTCTGATGAATGTTAATCAGCCTCTCCCTTCCAGGGGAGCAAGTGTCCTCTGAAAGAGGTATTTGAATTAGCCTCTCTCGTCTGGCAAGTGTCCCATGACCTTTCCCAAGCACCTGAGCTGACCAGGAGTGTGAATTAGCCTCTTCCTTCTGAGGGAACAAATGTTCCTGAGCTGACCTCTTCAATCCTACCAAGCTATGTTTATATCCATGCATGCAGGTACACACTTTTAATCCCTACAGATAAACTCAAACCTATCTCTGAGTTCAAGGCCAGTCTGGGACAGAGCAAGTTCTAGATGAAGAAAAGCTGAAATCCAGGTGTGGTGGTAAACACTTTAATCCCAGAATTGCTAAAGTAATAGAGCTGAAGGAGGAGCAGGTTCCATTCCCCACAAAGCAGCAGATCTCAGCAGTCTGTACCATTTGGCTCTGGCATTAAGAGTCAAGAATAATAGGCCAGGCGGTGGTGGCACACGCCTTTAATCCCAGCACTTGGGAGGCAGAGGCAGGCGGATTTCTGAGTTCTGAGTTCAAGGCCAGCCTGGTCTACAGGACAGCCAGGACCACACAGAGAAACCCTGTCTCGAAAAACCAAAAAAAAAAAAAAAAAAAAAAGAGTCAAGAATAGAAGGGACAACTGAGCCAATAGATGCTGATGCTGGTTAGCTAGAGCTTAGAAATTAGTGATGATTGAGAAGAGACTAGCATCACTGCAGTAAAATCTGGGAATTGTTTTCTTAGAGCACAAAGAACCTGTGTTCCAGAGATAACCAAGGTGGTACCTTGTGTTGCAGCTGTACTTGCTAATGTGTAAGAGTCACCCAGATGGTACTGGTTTTGTAAGCATGAAAGGATCATGAACAGCTAAGGTTTGGCACTGTGAGAGCCCATGGAATGCCACTGGTGAAGGTGCAGTCTCACTTACAGTAGATAGCCCAGGCTGAAGGGTGTCATGCAAAGGAGTTGAGGCTTGGCACCATGAACAGAGGCTGTGAGAGGCTATTGCTGAAGCCTAGTTGCAGCAGAAGACCCCAGTGTATTGGAGATGGCAGTTCCAAGGGATGATCACCAAGAACAGCAGCAGCAGTGGAGTGGATCAACCTGAGCTTACAGCGCTACAGAGGGTAGAGCTGGAGATGTGACACCAGCCCTTTGGAGGAACCCAGAAGATCACGTGTGGATCCCAGACACTGAAACCAGAAGCTGTAACATTGAAGTTGCCTTGGATATCCCAAGATTTTCCAGATGCCAGAGCCATAGAATATCTTCTGAGGAGTAGAAGCAGCTCAGGAGAAAGAAGTTTGTTGCCATCAACAAACATAAAAAAGGAGGTGGAGATCTGCAAATTGTTTTCACATCAGACATGGAGATGCAGAGTTTAGAGTTTGCCTACCTAGTTTCCTGTCTTGATTCAGGGATTACAGTTAATGATTGGATGGATGTCAAAAGAAAATTTAACTTTGGACTTTTAACATTGTTGATTCTACTATAGACTATGGGGGTCTTTGGAAATTGGACTAAATTATGCTATGGCTAGGTATGGCACCCATAGATTCATGTGTTTGAAGAAGCCTATGGGGACTAGGGAGTAGATTGTCATAATTTCAATATTCTTGGTGCATAGAGTGGCACAATTTGGAGGTATGGCCTTATTGGAATAGGTTTGTCACTGTGGGTGTGGGCCTTAAGACTCTCTTCCTAGCAGCCTGGAAGTCAGTATTCTGCTAGCAGCCTTCAGATGAAGACGTAGAACTCTCAGGCTGCACCATGTCTACCTGGATGTTGCCATGTTACTTCCTTGATGTTAATGGACTAAACCCCTGAACCTGTAAGCCAGTCTCAATTAAATGTTGTTCTTATAATAGTTGCCTTGATCATCATATCTGTTCACAGCATTAAAACGCTAAATAAGGCAAATCACTTAATTCCAAAAACGGAAAGCAAGTTCATATCCCTGGAAGAAAAAGACTGGCCCCATAGTTAATATAGCTTTTCTCAAAAACATTTTTCTAAAAATCTGAGAATACAGGTCTTCTAGAATTAATGTTTTCCCTATGAGAAATCATGCCAAACATTATCAAAATGACTAAATAATTAATTTGCAGCTACAGCAAATGTTTAGATAACATGTGGTTTCTGGGGATGGAAACTGTGACCTCTATAACAACATCCATTGCTCTTAACTCTTCAACAGTATTATAGTCACTGTATATATTACAATGACAATTATACATCTTAGTTAAAATATATTATGTCAGTCCCCCTTAGTCTTTTCTAACTCTCTTCCAAAAATTTTCCTAGCTGATTTGTTTCTTCCTAAGCATGTGTGATCAAGTATATATGAATAAAATGTACTGAGTACCTTTTGTTATGTGCAGGTATAATGACTTCAGGACTGACCATGATGTACTGAATACTCAAATAGTGAGGTCATCTTTCCCTCAGGCTAATCCTTCAAATTGCTGGAGACTTTCACACTTGAAATGAGGAAGAGGATATTGGGGCCCAAGTTCTTTACAACCGCAGTTCACAAAGGAATGAAGGAATATTAAACACATAGAGGACTCTTTTCAATGAAGGTGATAAAATGCCTTCATTCGATTTATTGACCTGGTGACCTCTGTGCTGTTAGAAGGCATACCATACCTACCTTTAACTATAGAGGTTGAAGTTATCCAACCTCTGCACAACAATTATCCCACACTCTTTCTTACCTAGATATTTAACCATCCTTAGTGAAATGTCCAGTGTACTTTATCACCTTTATACTACTGTGCAGAGACCACATTAATTCCTAGGTGTTTTAACAACAGAACCAATTTTCATGGTCATGTGTACTTTATAAAATTGTTTCTATGTAGTCAAAACTTAAACTATATTGTGCATGTAGAACTGGACTGGGTGTTGCCTGGGAATATTTCCCCAAACTGTTGTGTACTTTAATCTTTGTGCATGCAACATTTTGGGTAGAACTAGACTCCCCCATGTCTATATCAAGTTGACAAAGTAAATTTGCACCAGGATTTCATTCTCATCTCTTGGCATGGTTCCCTTCCCTATCTGATACCTAGAGGGACACCATCAACATAAGTTGAATCCCCAAGTGATCTACAATGCCTTGGACGGGAAACATTATCAGGTATAGAAAATTTGGGGTGGAAAATACCTCAGAAGTTAAGAAGGCAAAAGTTTCTTTAAGAACATTCAGGTTTTAGTCGCAGTACATAAAGAATCTCACTCAGATCTGTAATTTAAGTTTCAGTGGTTTTAACAATCTCCTCCTTTGTGTGTGACATGCATAAACAGGGTACAAAACAATGTATAAAGGTAAAACATTTGAACAAAAACAATAATTATTAAGATTCTTTTAATAAGAGAGAGGGAGGGAGGGAGAGAGAGAGAGAGAGAGAGAGAGAGAGAGAGAGAGAGAGAGAGAGACCTAGCACCATAAATATTAAGTGTGTTCAAGCTGGGCATCTTACTGCATTTTTTTCAGGCCCAGAATATGAATGGAGAAAGATCACTGTTTATTTGAGAAAAGCTTTAAGAATACAGATAATGGGAACAAATATAACAAGGAAAATTAACTGTAAGCCTATAGCCAATATCAAATTAAATGGAGATAAATTCAAAGAATTTCATAAAATGAGGAACAAGACGAGTCACTATGTCTGCATTCAATATATGGCTTGAAGTTTTACCTAGAGCAATAAGAAAATTGTAGGAGATCAACAGAATATAATTTGGAGAACAAGAATTCAAACTACCCTAAATTAGTAGATGATATGACAATATACATTAGTGACCCTAAAAATTCCATCACCAACTTTCTACAGCTCATAAACACTTTCAAGAAAGGTGATGTATACAAGATTAATGGAAAACTCAAAAGTAAATCCATAGCCCTCCTATTTCCCTCCTATATAAGATTGACCAGTGGGCCGGGCAGTGGTGGCGCATGCCTTTAATCCCAGCACTTGGGAGGCAGAGGCAGGTGGATTTCTGAGTTCGAGGCTAGCCTGGTCTACAGAGTGAGTTCCAGGACAGCCAGGGCTACACAGAGAAACCCTGTCTTGAAAAACCAAAAAAAAAAAAAAAAGATTGACCAGTGAACTAAGAACAAAAATTCAGAAAACAAAGTAATAGATAACCAGTAAAATAAAAGATATTGCAGTAATTTTAAAAAGCAAATAAAAGACTTGTAGGATAAAATTTTGAATTATTTAAAAATATATAAGTACATATAAGTAGATGGTAAAATTTCTTATCCTCATGGATTGGTAGGATTAATAGAGTTAAAATACCTATCTTCCTAAAAGAAATCTAAACTTTGACACAATACTCATCAGTATTCCAAAGAAGAGGTTACAAATCTTAAGAAACAATTTCCAACTCCCAAGACAAAAACCCTGTAGAGCTAAAGCAATCTGGAACAATAAAGTAACTTCATGGTATTGGCAGACAAACACACAGATTGATCAGCTGAAGAGAGTTCAAGGCCCAGATACAATTCCAACCACACATTGACCCCTGGTATTACTAAGGAATCCACCTAGACACACTGAGAAAAACAGCACCTTAAACAAGAGGTGCCAAGGAACAGCCTTAGGTCTGAGAGGGGTTCT